>ML682326.1:343283-365042 GCA_007922195.1 Podocnemis expansa
GGACACACATCTCGAAGAACAGGGTTACACAGGTGAGCAACCAACTCTTCTTCTTCGAGTGGTGTCCCGTGCTGCTCCACTTAAGGTGACTACGTAGCAGTTATGCAGGAAGGTGGTGGGATGTCCTGCCTGAAGACAAGATTTCACGACCCATTATCGTATCTCTAGCTGCTGCTAAGTCCAGAGCATAATGAGATATGAACGTGTGTGGATTAGACCACGTCGCTGCTCTGCAGATGTCTTCAACATGAACATTGTGTAAGAAGGCCGTTGTTGCTGCCATGGCTCGGGTGGAGTGAGAGCGAATGCTTGGCGGGGGCTGGGTATTCGTAATGATGTAGGACGTATGAATACAGTCCCTAATCCACTTTGAAAGTCTCTGATTGGAAATGGGCATTCCTTTTTGTCGTTCTGCAAAAGATATAAATAGTCTGTTCGATTTCCGAAAAGGAGCCGTTCGGTCAATATAAAAGGCAAGAGCTCTTCTGACGTCAAGGGCATGTAATGCGGCTTGCCGTGGTGAGGAATGCGGTTTTGGGCAAAATGTAGGAAGGTGGATAGGTTGATTAACATGAAAAGTTGAGACTACCTTAGGCAAAAAGCCTGGGTCCAGGTGTAATGCTACCTTGTCTTTGTGAAAGACAGTATATGGAGGGTCGCAGCGCAAGGCGTTCAGTTCACCCACTCTCCTTGCAGATGTGATGGCGACCAGGAAGGAGACCTTCATGGAAAGGTAGTACAGAGAACAGGTCGCCAGTGGCTCAAATGGTGATTTTATGAGTACTGTAAGAACAAGAGTGAGGTTCCATGGGGTTGCTGGAGGGCGAATAGGTGGAAAAATGTTCTTCAAGCCTGTTAGGAACCTTTTAACTATAGGGTGTGCAAAAAGCGAGTAGTTGCTCGTAGGGTGCAGTGCTGATATGGCAGAGAGATGAACTCTTACGGAGCTATTCGAAAGGGACGAATGTTTTAAGTGAAGAAGATAGTCCAATATCTGAGGTATAGTAGTTTGATCGGGGCGAAGGTCATTAGCTATGCACCATGTGGTAAAGCGTCGCCATTTGTAAGAGTATGATGTTCTAGTGGATGATTTCCTGCTATTGAGTAGGATGTCCTTGACTTGATGGGAGCAGGATTCCTCGTCTACCCGGAACCAATTAGATACCATGCCGTGAGGTGTAGCCTGGAGATGTCCGGGTGAAGTGCTGGACTGTTGGACTGGTATAATAGATCCTTTATTAGTGGGAGGCGTATGGGTCTGCATACCGATAGATCTAGTAAGTGAGGGAACCAAAACTGGCGGGGCCATGCCGGAGCAATTAATATCACTGAAGCACGGTCGTGTTTGATTTTCTGAATGACCCTGGGTATTAGAGGGATTGGTGGAAAAGCATACAGAAGATGACTCGCCCAATTGATCAGGAATGCGTCGCCTAATGTTCGAGGTTCGTTCTGCGCCCTGGAGCAGAATTTTGGGCATTTCGTAGTTGCTGCTGTTGCAAAGAGATCGATTACTGGGTGACCCCATTTGCGAAAAATGGCCCGTAAGACAGAGTTGTTGAGCTGCCATTCGTGGGTTACTGGAAACAACCTGCTGAGGGCGTCTGCAGTGGTGTTTCGCACACCTGGTAAGTACACGGCAGAGATATGAACCTGGTGGTGAATGCACCACCTCCAGAGTTTGACCGCCTCTGCGCAAAGGGAAGGGGACCTGGCCCCCCCTTGGCGATTTACATAGTATACGCACGCCATATTGTCGGACATGACAGTGACGGCTTTCCCAGAAATGGTAGGGAGAAATTGAATGCAGGCATGTCTGATGGCTCTGAGTTCTAATATGTTTATGTGTAGGGATGCCTCTAGCCGAGACCATCTGCCTTGTGCCGCTAGGTTGGCCATGTGAGCCCCCCAGCCCTTCAAAGAAGCATCTGTTGTTATGGTATGTGCTGGCTGAGGTTGCAGAAATGTTACACCGATTGAGAGGTTTCGTGGATCTCGCCACCATAGGAGCGATGCCTTGACTGAGTTGGGGACTGTCACCGTCTTCTGAAGTGGGTGGAATTGTGGCCTGTAGACCGTGGCGAACCATGCCTGTAGGTGGCGCATGTTTAAGCGTGCGTTGAGAACAACGGTTGTGCACGCTGCCATATGGCCTAAGAGTTTCATCAGCGTTCGTACAGTGACTAATGGAGCAGTGAGGATGAGGTCGATTAGTTCCCAGATCATTAATTGGCGCATTTGAGGTAAGTATGCTCGGGAATTCTTCGAATCTAACACGGCGCCTATGAATTCTATGATCTGAGTTGGAGTCATGATTGACTTTTCTGCATTTATCTTCAGGCCGAGTTGATGAAAGAGAGTTGTCGTAGTCTGTAAAGCCCGAAGGCAGTGGTCGTGGGATGAGGCCACGATCAAACAGTCGTCGAGGTACGGGTAAATCTTGATACTGCAAGCGTGGAGGTAGGATATGGCCACTGTTAGGACTTTGGAGAAGGTGCGAGGCGCGGTCGATAGGCCGAAGGGGAGAACCTTGTATTGGAAGTGTTCGCCGTTGGCAATGAACCTCAGAAAGCGCCTATGAGAGGGATGAATAGTGATATGAAAATAAGCATCTTTAAGGTCGAGGGCTGAAAACCAATCACCTTCTTGCAATAGGGGAATGATAGTATTAAGGGTAACCATCTTAAACTTTTCACGTTTAACGAATCTGTTCAAGGGTCTTAGGTCTAGTATTGGTCGCCACCCGCCTGACTTTTTGCGTACCACAAAATAACGTGAATAAAACCCCGAGAAATGAAAAGGTGGGGGTATCGGCTCAATAGCTCCCAGTTGTAGGAGATGTTCAATTTCCTGCTGAAGAGCTTGTACGTGATAGGTGTCCCTGAAGAGGGACGGGGAAGGGAAATGTGGAGGGGGTGGGGAGACGAATGGGATAGAGTAACCAAATTGTATTATTTCCAGGACCCATTGATCAGTAGTAATACTCGACCAGGCCGAATAGTAGTGAGCTAGTCGAAACTCAAAAGATGATAGTGAATGGACATTGCTGGAAGGTGAGAAATGGTCAGACCCTCGACCAACACATCAGAAGTGAGGTTTGGTTTGGGGAGGTTGAGATATTGAATTTGAGGAGGTGTGTTGAGGCCTCTGTTTACGCCTATAAAACCTGGTTTTCTGCATGCGTTGGTGATCCATTGGCTTGAGATCAGAGAGGGATGAATATTGGGTTTGATATCGTCGCCGAAAAGGTTGCGAGCGGATGTTAGCTCGTCTAGTGTATGGAGGGAAGATACCAAGGGTACGTAAGGTCGCCCTGGAGTCTTTCATTGAGTGTAATACCTCGTCCGTTTTGGAAGAAAATAATTGAGTCTTCTCGAAAGGTAAGTCTTCAATTTTATTGTGCAGCTCCCTGGGCAAAGCAGCTGTGTGAAGCCAGGACGCACGGCGAAGGACCACTGCTGCAGCTGTTAAGCGTGCTGCCGTATCAGCAGCGTCTAGAGACATCTGCAGGAAGGTGCGTGCTGTTAGGTGGCCCTCCGTGATTAGGGCCTTAAATTGTTCTTTTGTAGAGTCCGGTAAGTCTGCAGTAAGATTAGATAATTTGTCAAAAATGCTATAATTATAATTGGACAGAAGTGCTGCATAATTAGTTAATCTAATAAGCAAGGTAGAAGATGAATATACTCGCTTCCCTAGAGCATCTACCTGCTTCCAGCCTTTATCAGAGGGGGTGGCTTTAAATGCAGGCTGCTTGCTTCTGTGGTTAGCAGCATCTATTACCAGTGAGTTAGGTACTGGGTGAGAAAAAAGGAACTCCATGTCCTTAGGAGGAATATAATATTTTCTGTCATAGCGTTTGTTGGTCGGAGAAATTGTGGCCGGGGTTTGCCATATTAGATTAGCCGGCTCCATAATTGCCTCATTCATGGGGATCGCTATCTTGGCAGAAGTGGATGGGTTCAGTATTTTAAGTAATTTATGTTGAGATTCAGCAACCTCATGAAGAGGAATATCGAGGTGCTGTGCAACTCTTTTAAAAAGTTCGTTAAATTGTTTTAAGTCATCCGGAGGGTTACTAGGACCTTGAGTAAAAACATCCTCCTGTAATTGGGAAGGTACTGGGGAGTGATGAATGGAGTCATTAGACCTAATTGTTTCCACTGAGTGCTCCCCGTGAGGCGATTTTGTAAAGCTGCTGAGACTCCCAGCAGGGGAGGTTTGCTTGCCCTTGTGAGGGGTTTTGTTTGACAGTCTAGCCTGAGGAGACAATGGCCGTGTGTCATAGTGAGAGTGAGAGTGACGGTGGCTAGAGGAGCATCGTGAATGACGGTGCTTGTGCCTGTCAGAAGCATAGCCCTGTGAGGAAGTGAGTAAACTGCAGCAGCTGTGGTGAGGAGAAGAGTAATTTGAATAATGACAGCGGCTAGAGTGTCTTGGCAGCGAAGATAAGCCAGGAGATAGAGAGGATCGATAGCTGCAGCAGGGGCTGGGAGAGATAGAATGGTTCTTACGAGAGCGTTTACGAGGAGGTGAACTGCGTGCCTGAGGCAAGTTCACTGTTTGCGGTGCCGATGGAACTGGCTTTGAAGTGGAGAGGCTGTGTTCCTTTGTCGGAACTGCCGGTGCTGACGGTGCCAGCATGTCCTGGCCGTGCACCTGCGGTGCCGGTTGTTCCAGCTGCGGCGGTGCCGATGCCTTATCAGTATTAGCAGGCACCGAGCCAGCTTGCTTGGCAGCCCTCGGTTCCGATCCAGCACTGGGTAGGCTGTGCTTGGTCGGCAGTTTTTCCCGGCTCCGCTTAGAGACACGGGAAGACACAGACCTCGAATCACCCGAGGATCCTGCAGCCTCTGGGGTGTTCGGGTTAGGAGGTTTTGAGTGTCCTTTAGGCAGGGAAGAGTCTTTCTTCCGAGCGGAGTCAGCCAGGGTCGGCTCAGTGGCTGACGCTGGAGAGAGCGACTTCTCCATGAGAAGGATTTTTAGACGCAGCTCTCTGTCCTTTTTGGCTCTGGAGCTGAGGTTAGCACAGTGTTGGCACTTCTGGGGGACATGTTCCTCCCCCAGGCATTTAATGCAAAGTGAATGGCCATCCGAAGTTGGTATGGCCTCACGACACTGTGCACATTTTTTGAAGCCGGGTAATACCGGCATGTCTATGAAGCGCGGCTGGCTCCGCCGCGGCTTCTTCCGTTTTTTTTTTTTTTTTTTTTAAATTTGGGTAAAGGTGAGTAAAAGTGAAAGATTGGTGACTGAAACCTATATTTTTTCTCTACAGGGGACTGAAAAAAAACGCAAAGAAGGTAGAGAGAGCTGAGGAGACCGGGAGCCGTCGCGGACGGTTGAAGAGGAACTGAGGGGCAGCGGGCGCGCTCGCGCTGAGCCGTCCCGGCAGCGCCGCGTGCTTATTCGGCGCGAGCGCAGCCCGCTCTGTATTTTGCTTGAAGACTGACCGTGGAGTGGTGCCCGGACGCTGCAACACCTTAAGTGGAGCAGCACGGGACACCACTCAAAGAAGAATGGGCCCTTCTCAGGTGCCATGTTGGCACACTTCACATAATGCACCCAAATCTGTTTTGTTTTTTTTCTTCTCTTCCAGTTCCAGGACTATGATATAGGGAATGTACATTTAAAAACTTTGAGAGGGTATCAGTTTAGTAAATTGATTACAATAACATTTCCTGCATTACTTATGAAAATAGTCAATATTATGATAATATTTGTGTGTCTTTACTGGCTGCTATCAACCCGAATATAGTGATAAAGATATATTGTTGAAATGCTCAATTATGATAACATAACATCTGTCATATAAATAAAGATTCTGACTACACATAAAGTCTAGGTTATTGTGAAAAATGTTATAAATGTGAAAAAACAAGCCCATGCTCTCTCTCTCTTAGGTACTGATGTAATATCATTACTGTAGCATCTGAATCCTCTCAATAAGTATGTCTACACTGGAGTCTGAGGTCAACTTAAGGAAGGTTAAGTCAACCTACAGACTCCTGCAGTCCATTGAGCTTTTATTAAGTCGACCTAAGCGCTTCCTTAAGTTGACTTAATAACACCACTTCCTAAGGTCAACTTAATGCTTAAACCAATGTAGGTGGGGAAGCCCTTAAGTCAATCTAAATGGCCTCCAGGACCCATCTAAGAGTTCCCAGCTACCCGCAATGCACCACTCTTCCATCAGCTATCTATCTATCTATCTATCTAGCAAATCCTTCTGCCAGGGCGAGATGGCAGAGCAAGGACCAGGTTCTATATCTAAGGATTTTCGAATAATGTTACAGCACTGACCAGCTCAAGCTCCCACCCAGTTTTCTGGGAAATAATGTACTATTCCCTGGGCACCCCGAAAGGTAATGCTTCCCCACTCACAAGCACACGTGTGAGTGTAGTATACAGAACTTTTAATAATAATAAAAAAGAACGTAAAGACACAAAAGCAAAATTGACAGTGATTTGGAGAATCAGTGCAAAACAATATTCCCACCAAAACCATACAGCATAACAAAACATATAGACTCAATAGCAAAACCACCCCTGATCTGGAGGATCAGGGCAGAACAGAATTCTCACAAGACCCAATACAACACTTTCTCCACCTCAATGTATGCAATGTCCCTCACACCAGCTGTCTGCTAGTGCCACCCACTGGTCACTCATGCTGTCCAGTCATCCACTCACACCATCCACTGTCTCCACCTGCTGTCTGCAGGCACTACCTACTAGTTGCTCACAATGTCCAGCCATCTACTAGCTGCCCACTGTCCACCAGCACCACCCACTGGTCCCTTCTCAATGATTTCAGGTCTTAGAGAGTCCAGCCCCCAATAATTTTCAGCTCTTAAATTGAGAACACTGCAAACAGCTCCTTTGACTAAAATAACAAGACTCCAAAAGTAGCCAGAGCATTTATTTATTTTTTAGCAGTAGCATATGCATAAGATAATATCTCAACCACAGCTCTTCACAGAGCTACTACTAACTCTCATCTCTTTCTACCCTTACCAGGCTGAGAGTACAGGGTTGGTCCCTCTTTCAAGTTCCTTTTTGCTAATGGTGAATTTTCACCCTTGAAATGCCTAAACAGTGTTTGTACAAGCAAAAGAGTGGCATATTACAAAAAGACAGTATTTCATGTTTCTTTTCAGTAAAATAACAGATATTGACAGATTTGTGATCAAATCAACCTAAATACAATTAACCATCCTGCTCTGCATCCGCCAGTGATACTATGCTAATACCTAATTGTGCTCTTTGTGCTCATGCAAATACAAAATCCATGAAGATTAGTTGCCCCCTTTTGCGGCCATTGGGCACAGCCTCTAGACCTGCCTTACATATATAAAAACAGGCTTTGTGAAGAGGTGCATCCAGGGTCTCAGCTTGACTGGAAGGATGTGGAGTTCAGCAGCTTTAGCTCATATATCTCAACTTATGAAACCTGTTATGATTTAAGTCAATTAAAATCTAATAATGTGAGGAAGCATACTCAGAGCTCTGTACAGGATCTTTATTGAAGAGAAGAAGGACCAGAGCAAACCAGACAGACAGGTTTCCCTAACACTAAAACAAACCTCCCCTTTATCACTATGGTAACTCCAATGACCCTAGGTAGTCTGAAACACTACAAAAGCAATTTAAGATAACTAGGTAATAAGGGAAATAAAGTCTGGTCTCTGGTGCTCTTCTCAAAAACAGTCTAGCTGAATAGCTAGGAGCTGAACAGATGAGAGCTAAAAAAGCTGCCCTTACTAACAGGGTTTGGGTTTTTAGATCCTCCTCTATCACCCAAATATGGGGCCTTCACCCCAGAATTTCTAGGGGTACAGCTATGTCATTGGTCAAGGGGTTTGTGCTTAAATGTGACATACAATTGACATATGTCCACCCTGCAGAATGGTCTATTATTATTTATGATTATCTTTGTGGCTTTTGCAGTGTTTCACTAAACATGAAGGGTCCAAACTTGTAAGTCTTGAGTTGTCTTTCTGTCTGCTGACTTGGGTGTCATGATCAAAATATAGTTTACTGGATATTCACATCACTAAACACAGATGAACAAACAGACCCACCTTTGTCTTAGTTTCAATCTAATATTAACTCAGCTGTCCAAGTTCTATGCAACCTTTAGCATTTCATACAAGCTATATAATTACACAGGCCTGGAAGGTACCTTGAGTTCCAGTAATCCATATAAAAGTATACTAACTTATAAACTTATTCTAAGTATAAATTTATAATCACAATAATGTATAAAGAAAGAATACGTATGTGATTTATAGATGAATACTTACATGCAAGCTAAGCATAGGTTAAGTCAGGAGCTACACCCAATATTTTTCTTTAAGATCTCCAGAAGGGAATGGTGTGTGGAGCAGCTCATCTCACTATTTTGTTCAACCTTTCAGACTAATTTCCAGCGCATATGTTTTATTTAATTAATTCCTAGTTGCATGCTTATTCACCAAGCATAATCTTACCACAGTGCTTGGACTATATCCGTAGGCCTCCTTGTTTAAATTAATTCAAGCTTTCTATCTCCCCTTTGCACCTTTTCTCATGAACATTTATTGTTGTAGGTTTGCAATGAGGCATGAACCCTCCCAGGACACGTGTGGGGTGAATGCAAGCTAAGAAGGGGTGAATTAACCACCAAGGATGAGGGAAAGCAGGTGGTTATTTGTTTATTGCATGAGCTTTCAAGGGAGAAAATCCCACTTTTCTCCCATAAAAGCTCATGCAATAGATGAATTTGTTAGTCTTTAAGTGCCACAGGACTCCTTGTTTGCTTTATTGAACTAGACAAACATGGCTGCCCCTTTGGAACTTGTCTGGGAGATGGGAATTGTGTAGCTGGCAAACCTAGAGAAGAGGAAAGAGTCAGAAAGGAAACACTGAAAGAAAAATAACAAGTTTCAGGAGAGGCCAATCTTGGCTGCTGTATAGATGACCCATGAACAGAAATCAGGAGCACAGGATGGGCCCAGGCTCCCCTGCAGCCATGTTGATGTTATACCAGCTGAGCAGTGAATGAGAAAACAGCTTGAGCTCATCTATTAGGAAAAACTTGCAATTCCAGGACTGAGAAACACACATAATAACCAGAGAGGGGAGCCAACTCACAAAGAAAGAATGTTTGTAGTCACGGCATGTGGGTGAGAGAGAGGCAGTAGGGTATGTGTCTGTACTGCGAAGAGTTAATTTTCAGAGAAGCCAGGAGGAGGCACCCCTGCAGTGATTGGCCTCTTTAACAAGGTTATTGTGATACTATGATCTTCTCTCCACTTTCACACAGTTAGGCTTGCAAACAGGGTAAATCTGTAACCCCAGTTATTAATAAAGTCCCGAAACATTTTCCAAATTCCAACAGCTGAAATGCAGCATCTCTGGGATGGAGATGGCACCTGGTATGTGGAAGACAGCACTATTGTGGGTAGAGGGTAACTCTGGGAAAGTAAACTTGAACAAACCCATATGCCTGCAAAAAGTATAATGAGAATTTTTTTACATCTACATGCAGAACCACGCTCAATAAAAAGCACTAAGGTCAATAGAAAGTAGTCGAGAGGTTGGGCCCTCAACTGAACAATACAGCACAGACTTCCATCACATAAGACATCTGTGTTCACACACAGGGGGTTATTTCAATAAAAATTGTATCGAAATAATGCCTTATTTCGAAATAAGTTAATTCGAATTAACAGTTTGTTAATTCAAATTAAGGAAAAAAGCTCAAAGTGAAATAGCAAATTCAGACAACAGTTATTTCAAAACGAGTCACCGTTGTTTCGAAGCAACATGTTCGGACAGCATTGTTTCGAAACAATCTTTTTGAAACAATCTTGTTTCGTCCCCACATGGGGTTTAAGTTGTTTTGAAACAATGCCGTTGTTTCAAAACAATGGAACCAATTGTTTTGAAACAACTGTGTGTCGTGTGAACATGGCGTTTCTTATTTCGAAACAACCTCTGTTGTTTCGAAATAAGACTGCTGTGTGAACACACCCTGTGAGATCAGATGGAAGTGAAATCTCAAAATTATGTAGATAAGAATTCACTTGAATGTAATAGTTTCTTGAAAGAGCCACAACCCCTTCCTTTCACGTCACACAAGAGATCTTCGCAGCACTAGAGAACTATTCTTTTGATTAATGTTCAGAATATTTCATCTTTGAGCTCTCTTTGGGTTTATAGTTACACCAGACATGTACCCAAATACCCAAAGGGAGGATGCTAGCATAAGCATTGCAATTTCCCAGGGCTTTGTTGCTAAATTTGTTGATCCAACGTAGGGACAACACAGGAGTTCAAATGCTTTGGTACTGGGCTTTGCTAACCAAAGAGAATGTGCCATTCTTCAATGAATCATT
Organism: Podocnemis expansa; assembly: GCA_007922195.1. Taxonomy (NCBI): domain Eukaryota; kingdom Metazoa; phylum Chordata; order Testudines; family Podocnemididae; genus Podocnemis; species Podocnemis expansa. Next base: position 353,663 of record ML682326.1, read on the forward strand.
AGCTGATGTAAAATTACCTTAAAGACAGTGACAGTATTAGAGCTACTGTGTATTAATCTGTGACTATTAAAATAACCCCAGTGTTTGAATCTTAACAACTGCTTTGATTTACTGTTACAGTGTGACCTGTTCCCATGACTTATACTTCCTGAATTTATTTTTATCCCATTCTGTAAGTATGGGTCTTCAAAGTATCAGATAAAGTGGTGTTTTCTCCCACAAAAGCTCATGCAATAAATAAATCTGTTAGTCTTTAAAAACACCAGAGGATTCCTTGTTTCTTTTGCTGAAATAACCTCATTATCAAGAGATTATAGAATTTCTGTTGGGCTATTGGAATGTTTTTTTATACAGCATAGTGTTTGAATTCAGTAGTGGTTGTAGGAAAAGCAAACAGGGAAGCAACACAGTGGTCTCCCGGACAAAAATATCTAGGTATACACCTTAAAGACAGTGAGCCCAATGTAAGGTTCAATGATCCTGTTTCTTTTGCCCTTGACTTGTAAACACTGTTTTCCAAAAATTTGCATTACCAGTTTAAAGGGCTGCAACTGTAGGGGAGTAAAGTTAGAGCTGAACAAACAACTTTGTCTGAACCATAGGTTACTATGGTGATAGAGTTTTTACAGACTGACCTTGCTTCCCAGTAAATTAAGTTCTATTTAAAATGTAAAACAAAAAAGGAATCTTGTGGCACTTTTAAACACCAACATATTAATTTATTTTATGATCTGCATTATTTAACTGCATTGTGCAAGAGGTCAGATTAGATGATCATACTGGTCCCTTCTGATCTTAGAGTCTATGGCTATGTGAACATGTACATGCTTATCTCGATTTAAGTTAAATTGAAATAAGATAATTTGAAATGAAATCATTAATTCAATTTAACTTAAATCAAAATAAGCAAAAACATCAAATTGAAATAACAGGTCTAGACACAGGACTTACTATTTCGATTCCGGAGAGGAGAACCATGGGAGGTGTGACAACATGGCCCCCTTGCAGGGCCATGCCCCCACCCAATGTATAGAGAAAGGAAGGCTCCCTGGGAAGGAGAAGGGCAAAAATGTGAAATCAAAATAATGGTAATTTCAAAATAACGCATCCAAACGGCATTATTTCAAAGCAACCATTTCAATTTAATGGCTATTTTGATTGCCTAGAAGGTTTTACCATTTCAAAATAAGGTTCATTGTTTCAAAATGATGGGGCTCGTCATTTTGAAATAACAAAACATTCTTCGGACATGACTTTTTTAAAAATTGAAACAACGGTCGTTGTTTCAATTTAAAAGCAACATGGGGGTTGGACTAGATGACCTCGTGGGGTCCCTTCCAACCCTATGATTCTATGATTCTATGATATGGACATAGCCTATGAGTCTGTGAGCTTTCATGAGAGAAATGCCACTTTGTCAGATGCTTGAAAACGAAGAACTTACAGAGTGGGAAGAAAAATAAATGCAGGGAACTATAAGTCATAGGATCAGGTAAGAGTACTTCAGCAAATCAAAGCAGTTGTTTATATTTAAACAGTGTGGAACAACATATTAGAAGGAGAGGAGGAAGAAAGAAGGCAAAATCACCTTTTGTAATAAGAAAGTCAGCTGATATCTCTGTTCAAGTTATGACATAGCATAAGGTAACATAAGATAACAACAAGAAAGATACGTTAATTCTTGTACTTAAACGCATTAATTACAAATCAAAACTTCAAAAACAAACTACAGAGTTAGAATTCATATGCAATTTTGATACCATTACCTTTTGGGCTTTAGAGATACCCTTTTTTTTCCTAAAACGTCTTTGTTCAGAATAGTACTTTGATTGGAATAGGCTATTTGATTGTCCATTAGGAGTGTCATTGACCTGGATGGAGCAGAATTAGAGGATCTGGACATGTCTGCTGAGGTGATCATGGCTGAAACAAATCACACTGCACCCAGGGCCTGGTCTTCACATGAGGGAATCATGTGATTTCATCTTAAAGAGACCAGCAAGTGAGTGCTGAAGGCTGAGATCTAGATGCGGTGCAGGTGAAAAGGCCAGGAGGGGTGAAAGGAATGGTTTGCCTAGTAACTGAATTGGTCCAGTAAAAGATATCTCACCCACTTTGTTTCTCTTATGAGTCTACATGAGAGTTCACTAAACTAAAGGAATTATCTTTTAATGCACTGGACTGTTATGGAAATATCAGTTAAAGTTGAATTTTAATAAGAAAGTGCTAGATTTTAAACTTTGCATATCTGTCTTTGATTTACAGAACTGAGAGGGCTTGAACAGTTTGTTGGCTATACTGGAGCCAGATAGATTATATCCACTTACTTGGCTAGATTAGATCTAAATGTATTATATGCATTAGATTCAGTAATTTGGCCATAATAGATTCAGAGGTTTTGAAAGTCAGAAGAGGTCAAGGGATGCCATCATGGATGGGTATCTGATTAAACCACTCTGCTATCCTATCTGATTGATAGTAGGACAGATTCAGTCTGGTTGTATTTCTGGCAACCTGCCACACAAAATAACTTTGATTCTATTTTTTACCTTAACCAGTGTTCATGGAACTTGGGTCCCAAAGCTGAAGGTGGCTTTCCCAGTGAGAATACTGACAACCATTGAAGCTTTGTAGTCAAATAGACCACACAAAGAGTTCTGTGACAAAGTGGGATTTTCTCCCACAAAAACTCATGCAATAAATAAATGTGTTAGTCTTTAAGGCTATGTATACACTGACAATTTAGTTCCTATTAAATTAAGGTGGCTTAATTCAAACTAAATTAGTCCCTGTCTGCACTGGACTTTCATTAAGATGACTTAAGAAATTGCTTAATTCATCTTAATGAAAGCTGAGTTCAGATTAATAAAGAACCACCTGTTAGTTCAAACTAAGCCTTAATTTGGCTCCTTAGTTCAAACTAAGGATGCTGTAGAGCTGGATTAACCCTTAATTTTCCTTTATAAAGTTTGAATTAAGGGCAGTTAGGTCAAATTAACAAAGTGGACTAAGTCAACTTAACATTAAGAAATCCACAATTAACTAATTCGACCTAACTTTTTCTAGTGTAGACATACCCTAAGTGCCACAGGATTCTTTGTTGTTTTACTGAACTAGACTAACACAGCTGCCCCTTTGAAACTGATTAAATAGTAATGAACACAGAACATTTCAATACCTCGATGTGACAGCTATAGCCCTGTGCCTTTGCCCCTGCCAGGGAGCCACCACAGCCTCATCCCCTTGCCTGGATCTGGCTGTGGGCGGGGAGAGGCAGCCCTGGCAGGGTGCATTGGGGCTGCAGCTTGATTCCAGCCCTAGTAAGGAAAGGCTCCATGGACCACGTGCATGGGTCCCCAGACCCCAGGTTAGGAGCCACTGCCATCAGGTATGTCCACACTCAGTCTTTAAATCAAAATAATGCTGATTCTTTCGATTTAAAAGATTGCATGTCCACATCATGTTTCCTTATATAAAAATAAGAAGCTCTCTCATTTAGAATAATAAAACCTAGTATTATCTTGGAAATGACAGTTAAATCAAAATTGCTGTTTCAAAATAATGCAGTGTGGATATGTTATTTTGATTTAACTGTTATTTCAATTTAACACTTTTTCCCTTTCTCCTTCCCAGGGTGCTTTCCATTTTCTATATATCAGGTGGGGGCATGGCTCTTTTAGGGGGCCATGTTGCCATACCTCCCATGGTTCCCCTCTCCTAAATCAAACTAGCAACTCCTGTCCATGGACATGCTAGTTCGATTTGTAGTTCTAGTGGGGACATGTTAAATCAATTTAACTTAGATCAATTTAAGGTTTTTTTAATATCAATTTTATTAAATAGATTTGACTTAAATTGATTTAATTGCCTAAGTGTGGACATAGCCATAGATTTCAAAGGGAGTAGAGTTAGACCAACACTAAGCACTTTGGCAAAATCTCACTCACACAGCACTATTCTATTCAGTTTTGGCATTAGGATCTGACTAGCACCCTGGCTGCAGGGATAAATATATATACAAGGAAGGTACCTGATAACTTTTGTATAATTTGGGTTTTCACTCTCTACCTGGACATCACTAGCTGAAATGCCTCTTTTGCTAAACTTGATTGCTAAACTGTCATTCAGCGCAATAAGAGATCCACAGACTTCTCTGCCAACCTGTTACACAAGCCTGGATTTGTTAAACCAGGCACTGACCCTTTCACTGTGTGTGACAATAGTCACTTAATGAGTGAATGGGATTAGGAAATAACAGGGAAGGAGAATAAATTTCCAGTAATTTGCAGTCACAAAACAGATTAACTATTATAAGTAAGGTTTAGTCAGTAGCTGATAAGACTGGCATTGCTTCTTCATACTATTAAGACCTGTCCGACACTGATCATAATTTTATTACACTCTTGTATTTTTTTCTAGGCGGCAAATAGCATATTGAAAGGAAATGGAGTGGACAGATCCCATTCCCATATCTTTACTTTTTGTCCTGACTGTTATATTTTTCATGAAAACTGGGAGATTCTGGAATCAGAGCTTCAGAAAGGATCTCCCCCCAGGACCAACACCTTTACCCTTCATTGGAAATCTCCATATAATGGATCTGAAAAGGCCTTTCCTGACTCTGTTGGAGGTAAATCTCTTTTTTTCTTTTTTTTTTTTTTTGGGGGGGGGGTTTGAATTATTTCATTGATCACCAAACCACAATACTCTAAAAATCAGTGGGGATCCTCCATCCTCTCTACCTGCTATAACCCTTAGAGCTAAACCACTGGCCCAAAATAATTATGCATCAACAAAAATTGAAATATGCAGGACACATTGTTGTATCTTAACTAATTCTCCCTATATACTCAGCCATATACCTCTAGATTTCTAATGTAAATAATGTTTAGCAAGAAAAATACAGAGCTCTTAATGGGTATGGTCTTCTCTGTGCCTACATTGACCCCATCCAGTGTCTGTAGAAAGTTTTTAGACAGTGGCAACAGCCTCTCCCAAGCCCATCCCCATTAGGTCTTTAAAACCTCTGAACTGACAGAGTCCAACTTCCCAGTCTTTGTCCCATGAGCTTCTCTGCTTCTCTCTGCTTCCTAGTGAAGGCAAGCTATGTTATTAAACAGTCGTGTCACCATATCATCTGTGAGCTATCGTTGTAGACTGCAATCCCATTGTGCTAGGTACTGTAAAAACAATGAAGAAATTGAAGATCTCTTTCCCAAAGAGAGCTCTCCTGTTGACTGAATTAATCCACTTTATGACAAAGCAAAAGATAGCAACAACTGGGAATCCTCTCCCATCTACTCAGTGTTGTGAAGATGCTCTGCTGAGCAGACATAAGTACATTGATGTAACTAGCACAGCTGTGTTGGCCTAGTGCACCAGAGTAGACCAGGCCTAAGACAAATTTGTTTGTGTTGATAGGAGATAATTCACCCCACTTCTTATTTACAATGCCACCTCAGAGTGAAAATAGGCATTCATGTGACAGCTTTGTAGCCAGAGTTGCAAGGTATTTAAGTACTCGACATACTATTATTTGTATGCAAAATTTGTATGCCTCAACTTTGAGGCTTCAAAGATTTATTTTTTTACAGTTCAAGTATTTGTAATAAAAAACTGTACATGTGCTACTCAGTTGTGAAAATGTAGAAAAACATCCAAAATATTTCTAATAAATTAAAACTGGTACTCGATTATAGTTTAGCAGAGCAATTGAAATTGGAATTACACATGAATAATTTTATAATATCATGATTAGTACATTTTTAATAATTTGACAGCCTCATATGAACAAATGATTGAGATTGAACTGCTTAAAGGGTATGTCTTCACTGCCAATTTAGTCTGAATTAAGGAGTCTTAATTCAAACTAAATTGATCCCAGTCTGCATTAGCCTTTCCTTAGTTCAAGCTAAGAAATTCCTTAGTTCAAACTATGGAATGCTTAGTTTGATCTAGTAAATACTGCATGCTTAGTTTGAATTAAGCACTTAGCCTGAGCATTAGTTTAAACTAAGTGTGATGTATGCTCAAACTAACCCTTAGTTTGAACTTAAGAAGTTCAAACTAAGGGCAGTTAGTTTGAACTAACAAAGTGTCCTAGTTTGAACTAGTCCACATTGTTTGTTTGAACTAATAAGTTTGAGGTTAGTTTGAACAAACCTCAAATTTATTAGTTCGAGCTAATAAGTTTGAACTAACTTTTCCTAATATAGGTACAGCCTTTGTTACAAGGGCTATGCTTATGCCTCACCTGTCTCAGGAGGGTTTTCATCCTGATTGAACAATCTGGGCACTATAGTGTAACCAGATGGCAAATGTGAAAAATCAGGATACTGTTTTTTTTCCATGGGTAGGTGGGAAATAGCTTTCTCTCTCACACACACACAAAACCCCTAATATTGGGATGTTCCCCGGCCAATGTTCTCTCTAAGGTGATGATGTGGCTGAGCAACTTATGGATGCAGGTGAGCAAGTTATGGCTGTGGCTGAGCAAATTCCCCAACCTATATGGGTCCTTCCCCACTGCCTGCTGGCCCCCAAAGCATATCCATAACTTGCTTAGCTGCATCATCAGCTTAGAGGGAACACTGCTGTCATTACCATATTGTGTCATGGAAAATGGTAATGATAATGGATGCAGCATTAAAACACCACAATGTTATGTGTTTCTTAAAATGATTTTAAAATAAAAAAAATTACCAAAATGTCTTATATTACTGAAAATTGATTTTTCCCCGTAAATGAACATTTTTCATGACCCTTTCATTAATGTTCATGAGACTAAGAAAAATAAAAGTACTCTAAATTTGCAAATATAAACTCGAAAAACACAGAAAAAGTAAAAAAGTTGACGTGCTGCTTTTTTATTTTCTACAGGAGCCCATTTTACAATTTAAAAAAAAATCATACATTGTTTCTAACCAATTCAAATGTGCCTTTTTTTGTTTTACTTAATTGGTCCCTGTATTTTATTCCCAGTATATTTATTTTCTTTCATTTTATTAGGGGTTTCTTCCTGCTCCTTCTTGCCCCTCAGTTTAGCCGTTCTGTAGGGACTAACAGTCCCCCCCTGCCCCCAAAAATATCAAAACACAAACAGTGGGATTCAAATGCATGACCTTCCAACTCAGACGCTGACATTGCTTACCTTTATCAGAGCTTGGGGACTGCTATATTCTGCTCACCTGTGCTTCCTGTATGCAGGAGGCAGCCTGAGGCTCATGGGTTTGAGTCCTGTTTAAGGGGTTTTTCTTTTCTTCTTTTTTTTTTAAACATTCTATTCATAAATAACATGGGGGCGGGAATCACCTATTTTTAGAATACCTGAGGACGGCAGCCACTCAGGACATGAAGGTAAATAGGAGGAGGACATGTCCTCCTTTTGCCAGATGTCTGGCAAGCCTAGTTCTGGGGAAGCCGCTTGCTCCCTCGCAGGCAGCGGGGGGGTATTTCCTGAGTCCCGCAGCTGGGCGCCACCTCCCTGCATCCTCCAGCCAACTTCCGGAAGTCCCCTGGGCTCTCCTTCCCTTGGGTCCCCAGCTCTCTCAGGCCACCGGCCCACTGCCAGAGCCGCTCCCACACAGAGCCTGCCTCTCACTGCTGCCGTTCTTCTGGGTGGCAGGAATCTGTGCTGACAAGCTTAAAATCTCCCACCCTGAGCTTATTGAGGGGAGATTTTAAACTCCAGGGAACTGCTCCCTGCCCCCTGGAAGAATGTGTACTCCGGCCAGAAGGAGCAGCAGCTGAAGCCCTGCGCCGGGGCGGTGAGGCGCGCGCTGAGGGGTTGGGGTTGCTGCGCCCGAGCGCACGGTCGCAGCTTAGAGGGAACGTTGTGAATCCCCACAATATCAGAACGTCTGGTCATCACAAAGAGCTTTTAATTAGAATTAGACACATAAGTATGTTTAAACATCTGGCCCTATCATCATCATCATCAATTATTAAAACATCTAATGAGATGCATATTACTAACCACAGGTTCTTTTCTCTGCACTTATGAAGGAATTTGACTATGGAATAACATACAGCCCAAATAGCATTGTAGTGTTGAAGAAGCTGTGAATTTCATTTCTTTCTCTAAGGATTTTATTTTTTTCCCTATTTAAGCTCTCAAAAAAATATGGCCCTGTCTTCAGCATTCAGATGGGATACCAGAAGATGGTGGTGCTGTCAGGATATAAAACGGTGAAGGAGGCTCTTCTGAACCAGGCAGATGTATTTGCAGAGAGACCCAAAATCCCAGTATTTGAAGAGATGTGGCAAGGATATGGTGAGTATTTAATGTGACTCATAAGCCTGAGTTACTGAAGCAAGTGCAACAATTTCTGTGTGAAGAACTACAAGTTTCAGAGAGGTAGCCGTGTCAGTCTGTTACTTTAGGCAGGTCCAGAAGGATAAACTGCCAGTCACTCTTTATAAAGTGCACCAGCTATTTTGATTCAAACAGTCTGTTAGAGGGTAGCCAGAGCTGAGGAGCTGTGAGGGTAAACTGAGAGGAAATCACCTTTTGTGAACTGCATGGGCAGATTTTGGAGCTTATTGTGGGGAAGGCAGCACCAAAGATCCAGCCTCACCTCTGCCTAGCCCAGTCTGGCTCCTGCTGCTGGATCCAGCTACTGTCAAGTTTCTCCACTTCCACAGCCAGGGCCAGATACCACCACTGGAGGTAACACTCTCTGCCTCCCCTCTGAGGCAGGAGCAGACCCTAACTGGGACTCAGAGACACCACTGTGGTGGCTTTGGGCCACAGCTGGGGCTGGTTCCTGCCTCAGCAGGGAGGTAGAGAGCCACCAAACAGGACCAGGCAATGCCTGCCCCTGCTTCTGATAAACTCAGCCCCTGGTAATAACCCTACCATTCAAGAGTATGATGTATAGTTGTTGCTTCAGTCTAAGGTTCTATTTGTAAGAAGCCTTTATTTAAATTATTCTTGTTAACATGAAGCTCTCGCTTTACTTTAGGTCTTACTTTTTCTCATGGCAATAATTGGAAAGTGATGCGAAGGTTTACTCTCACCACCTTACGAGACTTTGGAATGGGCAAGAAGGCCATAGAGGACCGGATTGTAGAAGAGTCTAGATTTCTAATAAAGAATATTGAATCTCAAAAAGGTGGGTAGGGGGTTAACTTTTCAGACACTCCTAAAATTTTTGCATCTGCCTTAGAAGAGGCATCAACACAAATTCCTTCTAGTCTCTTTAACCATCTTCCTTCTTAGGAAATGTTACTATCCATGTTGTATTGATTGACTATTTTTCAACAGAGGATTGCATTGAGAAGCATTTTGTGAGAAGCAGTGACACTTTACACTACTCAATTGTTCTCCCTTTCTCCTAGGCACACATGGCCGAGCCATTAGATCTTAAAAGTGCACAACCACAGTCCCTCCCCTGGTTCCATTCCTAAACTGTGAGACCTGTAAGTGAAAGTGTGACAGAGCATAGCAGATAAAACCCACAGTTCCTCTCTCATATCAGGTGTGGAGGGCAGGCACCCGATGACTGTGGGGTCTACTTTCGTTCCCTTGTCCAATCACAACTCCGAGTTCCTCTGGGCAGCATATCCTGCCTCCTTGACCTCCTTCAGGAAGAAGTGGACACTGGGCAGGGTCCTCTGCTCTGTGTCCCCATCCAGATCCCTTCTTTTGATTCTGTGACTTACATGCCCATTGCTTTTCTCCATTTGATGTCCCCCAGAAGTACATGATGCTGGGTTCAGTAACCCCTCCCTTTAGGGCTGAAGAGGGGATCTAGCTTTCTGTAGCTCTGGGTGCCCACCCACACAGCCCTGCTGATCAAATAGATCCTGGGGTGGAGCCAGCAGCTGTGATTTCACATAAGTGTCCAGTGAAGTCACAAAGGCTTAGCCTACTGCAACAATGGCAGTTTCACCGCCATCAGTTTGCCTTTCTGAATGCAGATTGCGGGGAGTATGAACTTGCTGCGCTGCTCCCAGAAGTCGGCCCCAGAAGTTCTGGGGCCCAATGGGCATAGGGAAAGTCTGACCACAATATACTTGTGGTTGGCTTTTCCCTAATGTCTAACAGCAGTTTTAACGGTTTCCTCCAGTTATGAAAGGAATTATACATTTCTTGTGTAACTGGTGGTCAACTGCCACCGGAAAAGCTCCAAATGTATTCTAGGGCGAATGCAGCTCTTTGTGAGCTGCAGTGCCTGCTCCACAAAAGTCCTGGACAAGGGGTCCGATTTGAAAATTCTCCTTGGCTGGAGGGTGGAGGATCAAAAAAGAAACAATATCTGAGGACACTTAGACCTACAGTAACCCTAGAATGCCACTTCTGAAAGTGATACCAGACAGTTCATGTCAGGAAGTGAACTCAGAGACGGAAGGGGAAAAAAAAGGGAATGCAGTTCCAGAAGCCTTTTCAGACCCCTGTAAGATTAAAAGATCACAGGAACCAGACACAGCAGCCTGCTGAGTGTCAAGGGAAGGGGTTGTTGGTTAGGTCAAGGAATATACTTGGGTCACAGCTGACACTTACATAGAATTGGGTTCAATCTCTGCCTTTGTTAGCGGGAGGAATTTAGATCTTAAAAGGGGCAGATTCCCCGCTTGATAGGCCCTCCCCACCTTCAGGCATCTATCAACCTGGAGGTTCCGCCCCTGGGCGCAAGCACTAGTCTGAGACAAGAAGCCATGCCTTAAAACCTTTTAATAAGAGCAAACATTTGATATGAACGGACACATAACCAGATGAACCAAACAAACCTTATTCTACCCAAGCTACCCACTCCCATGCCATTAAAACTCAGTTTGCTATAACATGCAATGAACCCAGGTTAACGCCCCATATAGTTACCAGACTTCCCAAGTCTGAAGCCGGTAGTGTCACTGGTGTGAGAAGGGAGGCCCAAATCTCCTCAAGTGATGACTGTAAATCCACCTGGGCTCCGTGGCCCCGTCTGTCTCTTCCTGCCACCAAAGTCCGCACGAGGCAGTCTCTGCACTGCTCCAGGAGATTGCCAGTTCCTTCACGGGCAGTCAGTGTCTATTATGGTGAGCGCCTGCAGCTCTGCTCCAGCAACCACAATTTCCCAATCACACAGGGTCCGTAGCTGAAACAGTTTCCCTCAAGTAACAAGGGTGGACTCCAGATGGAGACCAACTAACGATCCATCAAACCCTCTCATACCTGAACACCAACACACGAACCCGGAGACTCCCAAGGACTGACTCACTGACTCTCTCTACGCAGGCTCCTTAAGAAGCCTTTACCTCAGGCTTTCTACCCAATCCCCGAGCCTGCTTTTCCTGTGCCACAAGCCCCAGCATTCCCCCTCTGGAACTTTCTGGCCGTTTCACCTCAGCTCGCTGTGATTGACAGCCCATGTTCCAAGCCCTCTGGAACTTTCTGGCA
>ML682326.1:365052-411156 GCA_007922195.1 Podocnemis expansa
TGACAGCCCATGTTCCAAGCCCTCTGGAACTTTCTGGCAGTTTCGCCTTGTCTGCTGTGATTGACAGCCTGCCCTCTAGGGATTGCCGGGCAGATTACTGTACCCTAGCAACCACTTCTGCAGGCTGAGTTCTGTGCCCCAGCTGGGACGAGCGTGCAGAAAAGCCTCATTTAAAACCCCAACATTCAAATACATTTCAACTATGTTAATATTAGTCGTACACATACACAGATAACAAATAACTTATCATTATACAAAGCATCAAATAACTTTAGGATGCACACCTTTGCCATAAAAAATCATTTAATCTTTGTTTGCCTCAGATCTCTGTATGTAAAAATTAATTAATTAATTAATTGATCATACTTCTTTCCACCTTTTCTCATGTCTGTTTACGTTGTAAGTACTTGAAAGCAGAAACTCTGTCACAATAAGGTCATAATCTTGATTGCTCTCCTCTAGGTACTACTATCACAGAAAAATGATCATAACTATTATCCATGCTCTGTGCACAATCTCTTCTTGCATTTGAACTTTTTTTCAGGAAAACCCTTTGAGGTCATTACGTTTATGAATGCAGCAGTTGCCAACATCATTATGTCAATAATATTTGGAAAAAGGTTTGACGACAAAGACCCCATATTCCTAAGGCTGCTAAGCTTGATAAATGAAACCCTCAGGCTTCTTGGAAGTTCCTCAATTACGGTAATTCTGGTTACTTTAAAGTCATTATTCAAATGGAGGCAGTACACAGCTATTAATTGTTGTTTGTACACATACATGATGTCAAATCATTTCTACCAATCAGAATAGTTGTACAAATTAAAGGATGATATAGGTCTGTCTGCAATATGCCCCATGTTTCTCAACATAGTGAGCATTTAGGAATTTATCCTAACAGACTCAGATGTTCAGGTCAAAAGGGACCAATATAATCATTCTGACCTCCTGCACAATGCAAACCACAGAAATTCACCCCCACATTTCTTTAATAAACCTCTACCCTATGACTGAGTTATTAAACTCCTCAAATTATGGTTTCAATACTGTAAGGTACAGAGAATCTCTCAGCAAGTGACCTGTGCACCATGGTACAGAGGAAGTGAAAATGCCCCAGATCCTTTGCAAATCCACCCTGGGGGAAAATTCCTTTCTGAGCCATATTTGGCAATCCGTTAAACCCTGAGCATGTGAGGGAGACTCACCAGCCAGACACCTTAGAAAGAACTCTCTGTAATTACTTAGAACCAACCCCAAATATTGAGTCACTTCAGCCCATCACCACGGGTATCATCTGTATTCAAAGACCAGTCAATTGCCAGACTATGTTGTTATCATCTCTATAAATTTTTCAAGCTAAGTTTTGAAGCCAGCTAGGTGTTTTGCCTCCACAGCTCCTGCAGGAGACTTCCATAACTGATGGCTGGAAACTTGTATCTAATTTCCAGTCTAAATTTCCTGATAACGAGGTTATAGTAATTTGTTTTTGTGTCCACATTGGTGCTGAACTCAAATAATTCCTCTCCCGAACCAATAAATATCTCTCTGATATATTTATAGAGAGTAATCTTATCTCTGCTCAACTTTCTTTTGGTGAGGCTTAACAAGCCAAGCTCTTTTAGTCTCCTCTCTTTAGGCAGGTTTTCTATTCCATGGTTCATCCTTGTAGCCTTTCTCTGCACCTGTTCCAGGTTGAATTCCTCTTCCTTAAACATGAGGGACCAGAACTGCTTGCAGTATTCCAGATGAGATCTCACTAGTGCTTTGTATAACAGTACTAATACCTCCCTTTCTCTACCACATCTGATGCATCCTAGGACTGCGTTGCCTTTTTTCACTGCCTCATCACTTTGGTGGCTCATATTCATTCTGTGATCGACCAGTAGAAATGCTCTGCTCCTTCTCCTCCTCCATCAATTCCAACTGATATATCCCCAACATATCGGAAAGACTCATGTTATTAGTTTTTAAATCCATGACCCTATACTTCCTGCTATTAAATTTCATCCTATTCCTACTACTCAAGCTCACAAGGTCTTCCAGATGTTTCTTTATGATATCCTGATCCTTCTCTAGATTAGCAACACTGCCCTACTCTGTGCCATCCACAAACTTTATTAACCCATTCCCACTTTTTTGTGCCAAGGTCAGTTATAAAAGGTTAAATAAAATTGACCCAAAGAGTGATCCCTGACAAGCTCCACTAGTTACCTTCTTCCAGCCTACCAGTTCACATTTTAGTTGACCCATTGTTGTCTCACCTTTAACCTGTTCTTCATCCGCCATTCTACTTTCTTATTATTTTCCATCAATTGCTATTTAACAACTAATTCTCTATATGGAACTGTATCAAATCCCTTCCTGAAATCTTGGTAAATTAAATTCACTGGTTTCCTGTTGTCCACAAAATCTCTCCCCTTCTCAAAAAAGGAGATGACTGGTCTGCCACAATCTATCTGTTGTAAAGCCTTTTTGTGTTTATCCCAGTTACTGTTAACCTCGAGATCATTAACTACTTTCTCTTTCTTTTTTTTTTCAAAGACCTTGTATACCCCTGTGTTCAAATTAACAAGCCTGTAGTTAACAGGGCCACTTTTTTCGTTTTCTTGAAAACAGGAATTCTGTTAACAATTCTCCAGTCACATGGTCCTATCCCTTAGTTTACAGATTCATTACAAATCCCTGATAATGGATTTACAATTTCATTTACTGGTTCCTTTAATACTCTGGGATGGAGATTATTCGGGACTCCTCATTTAGTCCCATTAAGCCCTTCAAGTTTGTTTCTAACTCAGGTGTGGTAATTTCTACCTCCATATCCTGATTCCTATTACCCAATGAAGAAATGAAATGAAGGCAAAGTATTTATTTTGATATTCTACAATGCCTAGTTTATCCTTGATCTCAATCCTATCCTTTAGCGGTCCCACTTCCTCTTTCTTTTTTTTCTTTCTATTTATATAGCTGTAGAACCTTCTATTGTTGGTTTTCATTCCCTTTGCAAAACCTAACTCTGCTTCACTTTTCTCCTTTCTTTCCTTATCTCTACACATTCTCACCTCCAACACCTCCTTCCATCTTCCTCGGCTTGTAGGCCTTCTGCTTTCACTTAATCACCTGGCTGACATGCTTCTCACCCAGATTGGTCCATAGATCATCTCTATGATTTCCCAGAGTGTTAATTGTATCTCCAGTATATAAGACATGAAGTTAGCTAGCTAGTACTTTATATTTTTTAATGTATATGTTTAAGAAAAGAGATTCTATTATTATAAGTCTATATGGCTATGTCTTCATTCAAAATCTTAGTTCAGATTTGGTTATTCCAAACTAAGTGGTTCAAAAGTTAGTTAGAACTTAGCATGTTTCTTAGTTCAAACTAACATTTATTCAATCTTGCCACACTTTTTATAATTCAAACTAACTTTTTAGTTCAAACTAAAAAAGCACAACTAGTTTGAAATTAAAGTTAGTTTGAAGTTTAAAAAAAGTGCTTAGTTTGAACTAATCGCTAGTTAAACTTATTTAGTTTAGTCTAGCATGTCTCCATTGGGCTAGTTTGAACTAAAAATGCAAATTAGTTTGACCTAAGCAGTTACTTCAGAGTAACCATCCAAACCAACTAATTTGAACTAATTTTGTTTAGTTTGAACTAAAACATTTTTTAGTTCAAACTAGGCGAAGCCTAGTGTAGGGAGACTTGGGGCTCCCAGGCAGTCAGTCACTAACACACTATATAGCATGGATACAGCAAAACACTTCTCCAAAAAACTGAGGTCTCAGTCCCCAGCCTAACATCACCTCTTATTCCTCTGGTCTCTTGGAGCACACAATCTCTCTGTTTCAATCTTCAGCATATAACCTGCTTCTTGAAATGGAATCATGAAATTCTCACACTCTCAGACTAGGTTCGGGGTTTTATGGACCCAGCAGTTGAACTCTGCAGAGGACTTGAACATTGATGTCCCTTGGCTCTTTGATCCTAGATTCCCAGGCCAGAATGGACCGTTCTGATCATCTAGTCTCCTCCTGTATCAACCAGGCTGCAGAACATCCCCAAAATAATTCCTAGAACAAATCTTTGGAGAATCCAACATAGCTTTCCGTAAAATGTTCATATGGTTGGTTGATCATTCTCACTATTAAAAATGTACATCTTATTTCCAGGGCCTGGGCAGGTGCAGCCAGCCGGAGGCAGGCTAGGCTGGCTGTTCCGTGCTTGCTATGGGGACGCCAGCTGGGCAGGTGGGTGGAGCAGCCTCCCGCCTAGATGGTCCATGCCACCCCTCCCACGAGAGTTGGAAGACGGGGCGGTTAGGGAGGCATGGGGAACTGGGGCCCCAGTGAGGGCAGCAATGGGGGCCTATAGAGAGCCCCATAAAGAGTCCTTGCCTAGGGCCCCCAATTGCCAAAGGCTGCCTCTGTCTGTGAGTTCTTTTAACAGTTCATCAATGTCTCCAACATCCTGTATCATAGCACGAGAAGCTTGAGGGGAGGCAAAATTCTTGAAGACAGCAATTTGGTCCATTGTCCATCAAATCTGTTTTTATCTTAGAAGCCACGGGGTTGCTTCCCTTTTTGTTCTTCCAGCTACCTCTACAGAAGCCAGGTATCAGAGCATATAATAAATATTCCCCTATCTTAATATGTTATACAGTTAATCTCAGTAATTTAGTCACATATCAGAATCCACAGATTCTCACATCTCCGTTCCTAAATATTCATAAGATTTATTCCATTTCAGCTCAACTTTTGCCACCCTGAGTTTAGAAGAGAATCTTTATCAATTATTATTACCAGATTTGGATGAAACATGAAAGGAGAGTTTTCTAAAACTAAACTATTTTTTTCCAGAGAATTTTGACATTTGTAGATATTTTTGGCATGGTTTGCTTGGCAGTATATAGCATCTGATAGACCAGTGCTTCCCAACCTTTTGTAGGCTGCAGACCCCTTGTTAAAAAAAAAAAAATTGCTGAGGACCTCCTTGGACCATACTGCAGCCACACCAGCCTCTGCTGTGGTAGGGGAATTTGGTTCACACTGCAGCCTTTGATACCCTTGCTGCAGATCCAGCCTTGGTGGAGAGCATTGGCACTGCAGCTGGGTTCCTGCCCTGGTGGGGTGCAGCACCACGGTCACCCTACAACACCTCTGTGGACCCCCAGGGGATCACAGGTTGGGAACCACTGTGATAGAGAGTAGACCAGTTCTTATTCCATCCAACAGAGGGCAGTAACACACAAACATGCTATCCCATGGTCACAATGTATACAAAATGAGCATCTGCTTTCTGAGACACATAGTGAAGTGATAGAAAAGTTAAGATTAATTAGTGACACAATGTCACAGGTGAAAGAAGTAAATGGAGACCCTTCTGGAAATCTTTCCCCATCCACTGCTATTAGATGGGCATGGCCTAAGGGGGGTGAGAGCTTGTTAGCTGGTTATGCTCCAAATACAGCATGTGATTTTCCAATGCTTCAATTTCCTTACCTCCAAAGTGGACATAACAAAATTCAATCACTTTAACGAAGAGCTTTGGGATGTTTGACTGGCAAACGTTATATAGATGTTAATTTTTGTTTTTGTTTTTGTTTATTCTACCATCTTAAACTCTTTCAGCTCTATAATGCATTCCCAGCCCTTGGATTCCTGCTCGGGAATTACAAGACTGTTTTGCGCAACACACGTGAATTGCAGTCTTTTATACGCCATACTTTCTCAGAACATCTCAAAGAACTGGACAAAAATGATCAGAGAAGTTTTATTGACGCATTCCTTGTAAGACAGCAGGAGGTAATGATAATTTCAGCAGTCTCGTATGTTTCCATGTTATAGCTTCTATTTAAAAATATTCTTCCATAAAAATTTAGCTCTGACAAAGTGTGCACCTATCAAACTAGCAAAGCTGAGTAAATAGTTTACTGTGATTGATATATTCAACAAATGTTATGCCATAATGTGCCAGCAAACCTCTACCCCACTATGGTCTTATGTATTGGACAAGCAGGACAGTCTACACAAAAGAAGAAATGGACACAAGTCTAACATCAGAAACAACATTCAAACAGCAATAGGGGAACGCTCCAATCTTCCTGATCACTCTATTGATGATTTGCTAATAGCTGTACTGAAGCAAATGGATAACAAACTGAAGCTTCAAAGAGAAAATGAAGAACTGGAATTCATGTTTAGATTTGAAACCATTACGCTAGATTTAAATAGGCACTATGGATTTATTTTCTCATTACAACAGGTGATTTGTCCTCACCTTCCACTATATACTGTTCCCCGCTATTTGAATCTAAACAACTGCTTTGATTTTCCCTAACAGACTGACCTGGTCCTCTGACCTATACTTTCTTTCATTAATTTTCCTCCCATTCTGTAAATTCCCCTTCTACAAAGTGAATTTGTGAAGTGGGATTTTCTCCCATGAAAGCTCATGCAATAAATAAATGTGTTAGTCTTTAAAAGTGCCACAACACTTCTTGTATGTCTTCAAATAATTTAATGGCTGCCATAAAGAGGACAGTAGTCCATTGTTCTTTATGTCCTCAGATTAATTTGTGGCTAGAGAGATTTAGCTTGACTATTAGAGTAGTTAAAGAGTTAACTCAAGTACAGAATGTGGGGAGGTTGTGGAATCTCCATCACTGGTGCTTTTTAAGAACAAAGTAGACAAAGACTTATCTGGGTTATCTAGGAAGCATACTTAATTTTGCCTCACAGTGCAAAGAAGAATTAGATGACTTCTTAAGTCCCCTTAAAAGTTTTATGTCCACATTTCTATAATACTCTCTTGCATGGGATCAGAAGGGTCAACAGTGCAGAGATGCAGCATGGGATGATGTGGTCAAAGCAACAAGTCTGACAAATAACATTTACTTGGACATAGGGACTGGCAATCCACCTAATGAAGAAACAGGAACACTTGTTGACCTGGCCCAGGAGATAAATAGTTCATCAGGGGATAAATAGTCCAGATAAATAGTCCAAAAGCCAGAGAAAGGGGTGGCTGAGCGGAGCAGACACACCTGGGAAACAGGCTATCTGCCAACCAGGAAAAAGGTCAAACAGCTAATACGCAGGAAGAATATCAAAGATGGTAAGTGACCAGCTTGGCTTAAAAAGAAGTCTGTGGTAGCTTAAACACAAAAAGGAAGCTGACAAGAAGTGCAGACTTCTATAAATTATTAGGGAGAAGTGTGCATATACTGCCCAAACATGCAAGTGTGAAATCAGAAAGATCAAAGCACAACTAAAGTTGCAGAAAGCAAGGAACACGAAGCTTAAGAAGAAGGGTTTCTATAGGTATGTTAGCAGCAAGAAGAAACTCAGGGGATGTGTGGGGCCTTTTACAGAATAGGGGAGGCATCATCTTAGTGAAAGAAGATGTGGAAAAAACTGAACTACTCAATTCTCTTTTTGCCCCTGCCTTGACAGACAGAGTCAGGTCTCAGAGTACTGCATTGGTCAGCACAGTACAGGGAGATGGTGAGCAGCCCTCAGTGATGAAAAGAACAGATTTAGGATCACTGAGAAAGGGGGCAGGATGCAATTCATGTAAGGGTTCTGAAGGAGTTGGCTGATATGATCACAGTGGCCATTGTCTGTGAAAACTTGTGGTGGTGAAGATAGGCCTTGAATGATTGTTCTGGACACAAGAAGAAATGGATATTAAATGGCCCTTACAAAATTTGTACTTGAAAAGAGATGCAGATTTCTAAGCATCAGAGGAGTGAAGTTTGGAAAGAGAAGAGCTCAGTTGCGGATGGATTCTCTGTACCTTTAAATCTTTAAACTATGATTTCAGGACTTTAATTCCTACACACCAGATTAGAGGTTTATTAGAAGAATGGGTGAGTGAGGTTTTGTGGCCTGCATTGTGAGGCCCTCACAATAGTTCATAGAGTCATAGACTCAAAAAAGTGGAAGGGACCATGAGAGGTCACCAAGACTTGCCCCTGCAATCATGACAGGACCACGTTCCATCTGAACCATCCCTGGTCAGTGTTTGCCTAACAGCTCTTTAAAGTTTCCAGTGATGGAGATTCCACAATCATACTGTTTCCTTCTGATCATAGAGTCTATGAATCTATCATTGGAAAAAAGCCAGATTTAGTTCCCATCTTCAAAAAAGGAAACAAGTGAAAACTGGGAAATTACTGATCTGTATCTGTCTCCTCAGTCCCCAGAAAAATCATGGAAGAGGTCTTCAGGAATCCATTTTGAGGCACCAAAAGAAAAAAATAAAAGTGTTTGAGACTAGCCGGTATGAATTCACCAAAATAAGCCATGCCTAACTGAACTGATGGCTTTCTATGATGAAATGACGGTTCTGTGGATGTTTTTGGGAAGCAGAGGACATACTATTCCTCTTCCTTTAGGATAGATTTTGCTATAGTCTCATGCAAATTCTTCTAAATAAAGTGAATAAGTATGGCCTGGATGAAAGGACTATTGGATGAGTGGAATGCCTATAAGGTCATCACACTCAGTAGGTAGTTATCAAAAGACTGATGTCTACTTGGCAGCAGGTATAAAGCACAGTGTCTAAGAAGTCAGTTTTGTTCAACGTTTTCACTAATGATCTGGAGGAAGTGGGGGATTCCACCTTTGGCAAGTTTGCAAGTGACATTGACCTGGGGGGGGGGGAGTGGCATATACACTGGAGGGTGGGGATAGGATACAGAGTCACATAGGCAAACTGGAGGAGGAGGTCAAAAAATCTGAAGAGATTCAATTAGGAGAAGTGCAGAGTCCTGCATCCAAGAGAATCTCATGCCCTGCTACAGACTGGGGACTGACTGGCTATACTGCAGTTCTGCAGAAAGGGACCTAGACAAGAAGCTGGATATCAGTGAAGAGCTTGTTCTTATTGCTATGAAGGCTAACTGCATGTCAGCCATACTGGGGGAAGCATTGCCAGCAGATTGAGGGAAGTGATTAGTCCCTTCTATTTGGCACTGGTAATGCAACAAATGGACTGTTGCATCCTGTTTGGGCCTCCACAACAGAAAGGATGTGAGCAAATTAAAGACTCCTGATAATGTTAAGAAAAATGGTGATGGGGCTGCAACATATGACGTACCAGGAGAGATTGAGGAAACTAAACTTCTGTAGTCTGCAAAAGAGAAGAAGGAGGGGGAGATTTGATAGAAGGCTTCAGCTACCTGATGGGGAGTCCTAGGAAGGATCAAACTAGGAGGTTCTCAGTAGTAGCAGATGACAGAACAAGGAGGAATGGTCTCAGATTGCACTAGCGGATATGTTGGATATTAAGAAAGCTTTCTCAACTTGATGGTGATAAAGCACTTCAACGTGTTACTTAGGGAGGTGATGTATCTCCATTCCCTAGAAGTTTTTAATGTGCAGTTTACCAAAGGACTGGTTGGGATGGTTTAGTAGGGGTCAATACTCTTTTCAAAAGAGGGTCGGATCTGATGACTTCTTGAGGTGTCTTCCAAGCCTTGTATTCTGTAATTTTATAACACCTGATCAAAGCACTCTTAGGGTATATCCACACATCTCTTTTATTTCAAAATAACACTGGTTATTTCGAAATAAAAAAGTTTAGGTCCACATGACGTTTTTTTATTTTGAAATGACGGGCTCTGTCATTTTGAAATAAGAACCGTCATTTCAAAACAGCTTAAACCCCATTCATTTTGAAACGGCTATTATTTTGAAATGATTGTTTTGAAATAATGTTGTTTGGACATGTTGTTTCGAAACAGCACCATTTCAACAACTGTTTGAAAACAACATGTCCAAATGGCCTTATTGCAAAATAACCATTTTGAAATAACAGCCGTTTTGATAGCAGGCTTTCCCTTAATTCCAATTAACATTTTCTTAATTCAAATTAACATATTTCAAAATAAGGACTTTATTTTGAAATAACTCATTTTGAAATAACTTATTTTGAAATAACAATGTATGTGTGGACAAAGCCTTAGTTATCTTTTACTATATACTTTAGAATCATAAGGTTGGATAATAAGCATAAATGTATTAGGTCTCCAAGGTATCAGTCCCCAATAAAGCTATTTTAGAAGTTTTTTTTTTTATCCCACCCAGGAGAAAAGTAATATCAAAGAATATTTTCATAATGACAACTTAGAACGAGTTGTGAACAACTTATTCAATGCTGGTACGGACACCACTTCCACCACACTGCAATGGAGTCTTCTGCTAATGATGAAATACCCTGAAATTCAGAGTAAGTGCTTCTCCGAGAGTCGCTAGCTTGACTGACTTGGGATTAACAAGAAACCTCTTGAGCTAACAGCAAAAACTGTGATAGCATGAGCTACAAAGTCAGGCTTCACAGTGGAGAGCTGAGACAGATCCATATTCTCAATGGACAAGTTATACAGAGAGAAATATTGCACCCACTTGCTTGTAGGTTGTGCTTGTATTTCCTTAGAATCAAATTCTGATTTCAGTGACTCCTAGGTGAACTTGGAGCTATTCCATTCCAGTTGTTACAATAGCTCCCCACTGATACTAGATAAGCAGAAGAATTCAGAACAGAATTTAAATGGTCATTTCTGTGATCAAAGCTGGAACAGCTCAGGCCTCTAGGGCCTGTGTGAGTGTGAATCTAAACAGTGTAAAGTGGGTAAAGAGTCATGAATAAATGTGTTGTATAACATGGTCGAAGAAAGATTTAAGGAGAAAGACTGACTTAATTTAAATGAAGAGAGGTATACTAATACCACTCAAGGACATTTTTATGACCATAACTGGTAAGGAAGAGTAGAAGAGAACCAGAAATCAGTGGAATAATACTGGTCTTTTGGAAACAGGGCCTAACTGGTGGGCAGTATAATGAGGGGATGGACCATTCTATCCACCCAGAACTTTAGGACTGGCCCTTCCAAAGAGACTTGGGAAATTAAAAAGGCACTTCTACCACTTCTGTGGTGATGGCAAAAGGATTTTTGCCATGACACTCAGACTTCCATACTTCAGTATGGATACTTGACCATCATGGCCAGACCTGTGAGGACCCCAGCCTCTTCTATGTGAGATCTTGTTCTGTCTCCCCCTTCCACATGTATCTCTCTCCACCCACCAATACTTTCCTCTTGTCCAGTGGGTGTCCCTCTCTCAGTTTTTCTCCTGATCCTGAAATCAAATGCACAGTTTACCACCTTCATGACAAGCTGAGGCAGCCCATCCAGCCCTACTGGCTATGTCTACACATGCATTGTTATTTCGAAATAAGTCCTTTCGAAATGACTTATGTCAAAATAAAACACTTATTTCGAAAGGGCTCATTTCAAAATAAGCAAAACCCCGCAATCGAAACGGCCGTTATTTCGAAAGGGATATTCTGAAATAACGCCGATTGGCCCATTGTTTCGAAACAGTTCTTTTGAAACAACAGGTCTACACAGTGTTGTTTCGAAAGAACAGGTCTACACAGCGTTATTTCAAAATATCCCTTTCTAAATAATGGCCGTTTTGAAAACATCGAGGTTTTACTGTTTGGGAACAATGATTCTTATTTCAAAAGGACGGGATCCATCCTTTCGAAACAGGAAAACGTTGTGTAGACCTAATTTCTTTTATTTCGAAATAACGAGTGTTATTTCGAAATAAAAGTGCCGTGTAGATGTGCCCATTGAGCCTCAGAAGGACCAGCAAAGCAGAGGGATGAGAGCCAACCAGCTAGATGAGTGGATTTCAACCACTCTGTCATGGCTAACTGTGTCTCCAAGAGCCTTCTGAAGAAAAGCTGAAACACAGCAGCAGCTACCCATGACTGTAGCTTCCTGGTGGGGGGGTTGGGTTCAGGTGGCAGCGGGTGGCTTGGTCGTGCCAAGGGACACACCCACTTTGTCATGTCACAGAAAAGCTTGAGAACCTCTGAACTAGGTGATGCTCCTGACTGGGGAGGCATACAGGGAATCCGGAGCAACAGTTGTCAGGGACTAATTTGTAAGCCTAAAGTTGTATGTATGACTGAACTGCTGCCCTGTGTCTTGAGAACGTCAGTAAAAGCTACACTTTGAGTCACATTCTAACAGCATCAGATGGAGTAGGTTTGAGCCCATGAAAGATATGGCCAAATGAATTAGTTAGTCTTTAAAGTGCCAAACAACTCTAGCTTTCCTTTGATAAACAGACTAACATGGCTACCCATTCGGAACTTGTTTCCTTTCCTGAAAGTTTCTACAGCCAGCGTTAGTTAAAATGAATGTATATACTTTTTTAAGCTAGGGAACAGGCTAGATGACCTGTATGTTTTCTGAAGTTTTCTATTTAGGTATGGTATTAGCAAACAAATCTTCAGAACTTCTAATATTGTCAGTACCCCATTACTTATGGAAAGAAAGTGAGCCTGTGGAGATACAGTAACACTTTAACATGAGCTTCTGCTACTCTCAAAGTCACAGCACACAGCATTTCTCAGAGATCAGTGAATCCTGAGCTCTTTTTTTTATGTCACATTTTCTCAGCCAAAGTCCAGGAGGAGATATCAAGAGTTATAGGTTCTGCCCAGCCACGAATTGAACATCGAATTCAAATACCATATGTGGATGCAGTTATCCATGAAATTCAGAGGTTTGCTAATATTGTGCCCATGAATGTGCCTCACGAAACAACTGAGGATGTTACTCTGAAAGGTTACTTCATTCCAAAGGTGACCACTTTGCAGTATTACCTTTCTTCTGTCCTATGATGTTAAAGTACCCCAACACCTGATTAACCCTTTGGCATCCTGATTCATTTGATTAATGTTTAATCTCATGGGAAGTCTCACAGAAGTATTTGCAACAGCATCATTCACTTACTGTTGTAGCTTAAATACTGACACCAAGCTATAGACCAAGGAGCATGCTGGCCTATGGAATAACTCTACCAACTTGATTTACAGGGAACTTACATCATACCTTTACTGTCCTCTGTGCTGCAAGATAAATCTCAGTGGGAGACACCAGAAGCATTCAATCCTCACCATTTTCTCGACTCAGAAGGAAACTTTATAAAGAGAGAGGCTTTTATGCCTTTTTCAGGAGGTATATTCTATTTTACATTTACCATGGTGGGCCACGATTCAGCAGCCTATAATATAAAATGATGGATCTATAAATATGATCCTCACATCCTGTATTCCTCTTCAAAGTGTCTGACCAAATGGGATTTTCTCCCACGAAAGCTCATGCGATAAATAATTCTCTTAGTTTTTAGGTGCCACAAGACTCCTTGCTTTTTTTCACATCCTCTATTTTGTTCCTTAATATGTATGGGATGATCTGCCATTTTATACTGGGCTACTGCTGACAGCACATGTTCACTATTGGATATTCTAATTCAGTGGCTCTCAACCATTGTGTCCAGACACATTACTGTGTTGCTACACAGTGTTGTGCAGCACAGAAAGCCAGGGAGATGGCTAAATTTGGCCTGGGATGGGTTGGCTGGTGTGTCGTGGAGGGTCATGGTGTGCTGCTAATTGTGTCATGACCTGCAAAAGGCTGAGACCCATTACTCTACTTTGCATCTTGTGGGAGTCAGTAGAGTTCCGAGTGCTTATAATTGATTCTATATCAAGGGTAATCTAATTACTGTTTTCTGATATGTGACATAATCAAGTTGTACTATCACTGTCATTGGTGGTTTTAAAGAACAGGTCAGACAAACATCTACCAGGAATGATCTAACTACATTTGGTTCTGCCTCAGTGTGAAGGAATGGAATGAGGGGGGAAAAAGAGAAAGGTTTTCTGCATGGTTGGATTGTTTTTTCTTTTGTTTTATAGACTCATAGAATCATAGGGTTAGAAGGGAGCTCATGAGGTCATCTAGTCCAAGCCCCTGCTAAAAGCAGGGCCACTTCCAGTAAACCATCCCAGCCAGGGTTTTGTCCAACCAGGCCTTAAATGTTTCCAAAGATCGAGAATCCACTACCTCCCTAGGTAACCCATGCAAATGCTTCACCACCCTCCTAGTGAGAAAATTTTTCATAATATCCAACCTCATTTCTTTAATAGTATTAGCTGTCTGCATAGTTTTATCTTTTAAAACATATCTATATTATAATATAGATAATATAAATGATATAGATATAGGTATAGATATAGATATAGATTTGATTTGTACTAGTTTTACTAAAAAGTTGGACTGTGATTTTTATTCCTCCTTAGTGTTAAACAAGGAAGTGTTTTTTCCTGTGCATTTCTTTACAGGCCGGAGGAGCTGTGCAGGTGAGAACCTTGCCAAAATGGAGCTCTTCATCTTCTTTACAAGCCTCCTGCAGAGATTCACATTCCACCCTCCTCCTGGTGTCACCACCGCAGACCTGGATCTCACCCCTGGCATTGGGTTTGTTGTAACCCCAGGGTCCTATAAGATCTGTGCTGAGCTACGTTCTTATGGCTCCTTGCCTTAGGCTGGATCAGGCTACAAAGTTTTTCAGTAATGGCTGTGTTATCAGAAACACCCCGTGCTTAACTGACATAGCTAGGCCAGCAATACCCCACAGGTAGATGCAGCTTATGGCAAAGGAAGAGTCCTTTTGCTGGCCTCCTTTGTGTTGTCTCAGGAGGGGGTTTAAGTGTCTTAGCAGAAGGACTTATTTTGCCAGCATACGCTGTCCCTCCAGTGCTGTTGATTACTGGACTGGTATTCCTAGAGCAGCAAAGCTTTTGTGGTATAGACTAGCTCTTGCTCTGTATATCTTTCACCCTCTATCTGCAGACTCTACAGTGCAGGTCACTGGGCCTTGGCTGTGGTTTGGCCCATGATTTGTTAGTGTCCCATCCCAGCCACAACTACACTGACGGGCAACTGTGGGGGGGCATGCACAGAGAAACTTTGCTGAGGCAGAGACTGGAAGATCCTGGTGCAGCAGCAGGAAAATGTAGGGTCACACAACCACTGATGAGGACAGATTGGGCAAAGCTGGTGTGGATGATGGGGTAGGAGTCTGGGGAACTGAGATTGAAGGAGTTGCTGTGGCAGGAGGAGAGAATGGGGGGCCCTGGCGTGGGAGGAGGGCAAATAGAGATGCTCAGGGGAGTGAGGTTACACAGGTCAGAACTGAGGCTCGAGTCCTATATTGCCCATTATGTTGTAAAACATCAGTGGAGCTAATGTGGACCTATCCTAGAATTTGGTCATTCACAATATTGTTGTGCAATGAAGAGACAACCTACACCCAGAAAGGTAGCTCCAAGAAACAGTGTAGATTGACACAGATCACACAATCGACTGTCTTCTCCACAGAAAGCCACCTCTGAAGGTCCATAGATTCTTACCCTGCATTTTCAGCTGTTATTACTCCTATACCAGCTTGGTGGGGGAACCTAGGACCAGTGCTGGTTGGTGATTGGTGATATCAACCCCACGGCTCTCTTTCAGTAACAAAAGGAACGTTTCGTCTGCAGATTTGTCTATGTGAAGGGCTCACAAGTTGTTCCTTCAGCGGGCAAAGTGCACTACACACTCTAGGGACTTCTTCCGTCTCTTAATTCTCCACACAAGCTCCCTTGGTGTCACCCTCTCATACTCTTTCTCTCAGGGACTCTCTGCAACTTGCCCCCATCCTCCTCCTACCTACATGGAGTGCACATCTCTATTTGCCCTTCTCCCATAGCAGGGTCCCCTCTTCTCTCCTCTTGCCTCAGCAGTGCTATGGGCACCCCACCTCTTAATTCACTCCATTCCCCACCATGGCAGTTGCTTTGGGTGCTCCCCTTCAAACAGACAACCTTGACACAATCTCTCCCCACCAGGAGCTGTGTGCCCCTCATATTGCCCTAGTCAGGTTTCAGGATCCTCCATTCTCTCTTCCATAGCAAACGTTCTGTTTCCATCCCATTCTCCTTTATGTTTCCCATTCTTTCTTTTCCTAGACTGTGGATACTTGAGCTCCATTTCTAATCTCTCCTTTCCCACCTTTCCCTTCATGCCAGTGGCTATTTCACCCCTCCTCCCCCCCAGTTCCAAGTTCCCTCACTCTTTCTATAGGGGTGGAGGGTGTCTTCCCTGATTACCACCTTTCCCAACCATATTCCCCTTTTCCCTTCCTATCATACTGCAGTTCCCCAATCATCCCTCTGCCAGGTGTTCTGTTCCCCATTCACCCTGGACCCTCTTGGGATGATTTGTGGGGTTCTAGGAATGTTAATCACCTTGTTAACCTCCTGATCCCAAAAAGAGAAAGAGACATCCCTAGGCCTAACTGAATGTCGGTTTCCCAAATCCTACTCTCTCGTATCTGCTCAAGCACTCGCCACTGGGGTATGCCAGCTTTTTCTTTGCCTTCAAGCTTAACAGTAGGCATGCCCAGACTTTCAACATGCTCCCTTTTAGTGTCCAACCCCTTGTCCACTGAACACTGGCTATGTCTACACACACATCATTATTTCGAAATGAGTTATTTCAAAATAAAGTCCTTATTTCAAAATAAGTTAATTCGAATTAAGGGAAAGCCTGCAATCCAAAAGTTATATCAAAATAAGGCCGTTTGGACCTGTTGTTTCGAAATAGTTGTTTTGAAACAATGGTGTTGTTTCGAAACAACATGTCTAAACGGACTTATTTCGAAATAACCATTTCGAAATAACAGCCGTTGCGAAAAAGCAGAGTTTAACCTGTTTCGAAACAATGGGTCTTTCGAAATAAGAAAACGTCATGTAGACCTAATTTCTTTTATTTTGAAATAATCAGGGTTATTTCGAAATAAAAGTGCTGTGTAGACATACCCACTCATAGTAATACAATGTGTGCTGTCCCCAAAGGGCCAATGTAGAAACCAGCTTGCATAATTCAACCCATGATCAGAATTTAATACCACAGGAAGGATAATACACATTGTAAAGACTAACTTCAACTTACCCGGCTAACGACCAGTCTCAGTAGTTTACTTCACCCCAAGTATTTTTTGCATCATTGTTACTATTTTAACCAATTTAAGCTTGTGATCTAGTTTTCAAAACTATAAATACACTGTTGATTTACACACTAAGTGCAGGATGTTGGAATGACTTTTTTTGTTCCTCAAGCCTTTGAAGTGTATATCAAGTGTTGGTTTTCTCCCTCCACTTTCAAAGGGGCAGCTGTGTTAGTCTAGTTCAGCAAAATGAACAAGAAGTCTGCTGGCACTTTTAAAGACTAGCAAATTTATATGTCACATGAAATTTCTTGGGAGGAAATCACACTTCCTCAGAGTCTTCCACATCTTCAAAGCAGCTGATGAAGTGGGATTTTTCCCCCTAAAGCTCATGTGATAAATAAATTTATTAGTCTTTGAAAGTGCCACAAGACTCCTTGTTTGTTCCTCTCCCTTTGTTTTTCTATCTGTTGGTTCCTTTCTGAAGTTCTTAAAATACTTTTACTGCAGTCCCCTTAGTTAAGAGGAAACACATTGTGAAGGACAAAATGCTCACTTATACTGTAGCAGGTGAATAAATACCCCATAAAATGTGTTTGTCAACCCTGCACCTTTAAAACCTATTTTCAGAATATGTACAGAAATCTACAATGTATCTGAGGGAATGTCTACTGAAGGTGTAAAATTCACAGCCATCAGTTTGGACTTCCAGGTTCGATTGAGCATTCCATCAAGATGCCCTCAAATGATCTAGAGCTTGGAGCTGTAACCCCAACCCCATAAATAGTAGCGCCAAGGCACCCGGATGGCATTTCCATTAATCACAGTGCTTACAGGGAAGTGAGAGTTACTAAACCAAAGGGAGATATACAAGGCATTTTACATATCTTGCATATCTCTGTTCAACTGCTTCCAAAAAGTGCCATGAGTATAGACTAGGGCTGAGTGTATATTTCACAATCCATCCATGACCAGCATGACCCTGGTTTCATTGAAGAGCTTTCATGATGCTCTGGTGAACCAAGATGGATAACTCAGGATTACAGTACAAACTCACAGACTCTGAGGTCAGAAGGGACATAAACGATCTAGTGTATATGCTCATATCCCTTTTGCCAATTGGTGCTGAGAGGTTGTAGGTTCACACCCACACACCAAAGCTTTCCGCCTTACTCAAGTGTTGTGTGCATATTCACATTTTTCCCCATTCCCACTTTTCCCCAACCATTATTCTCGTTTCTGTTGGGGGCTAAGTAATTCATGAAGCCATATAAAGCTCTTTTGGGAAGATCACCAGAGATACAGGTATTGCTATAATGGAAGGCATTAGCATGGTCCTCAGCCAACTGTTCATGCTGTAGAGAACTGCAGAGGTGTGTGAGTCTGTGGCTCTGCTTAAGAGCAGGCAGGCACTTTGAGTCTCGCATTTCTCTTTTGCTTTTCTGTTTGGCTTCAGAATTAACAGGCTTCGGGTCACTGACACCTAGAACAGGCCCTGAATTTTTAGAGTTAAATCAGCTGTGGTGTTCAAAAGTTATTGTGGTATTATGTGAAAGGTCTTTACACAGGGCCAGGTTAACTCATCGCTGCCTGGGTCCCAACAGACCACAGGGTCAAAATAAAGTTCAGATTTGTCCTGGCCACCTATCTATAATGATAGAGGTGAAGCAAGGAGAAATTTTAGTGGGTGGCATCACAGTTTAGCTCATGAGGTCACAACATTACTTAGGTTTTCCCCACGCTGTAAAATTGAGCCCTACACATCTACCTATTTTACTTACACATTAATCCTGGCCCACCTTTACAAGCTAGGCCAAGTAGGAAAAAAGACAAGTTTTTAAAACATTTACTAGTTTGTTAAAGTAGTGTAGCTATCCCCTATAGTGTTTGTATCGGGGTCAGCTAACAAATGTGATAACTACAGCTAGCTTTCTCTGCACTAGGATTTTACCATTTGACTTATTAAGTCTACTTTTCTCACAATGCATTCATGCCTTGAAAGAGAGAAATTTAGTTAGAGGGTGACCGCCAAATTCTCAGACATGCCTCAACCTGTTCTTTTTCTTCTCTTCCCATTCTAGGACTATGTTATGGGTTATATTGCACTAAAAAGTTTTGACAGGGTGCCTGTGTTCTTAATTGATTACACCAATGTTTCCAGCACTAATTATGAAAAATAGTCAGTATTCAGATGATATTTGCATGACTTTATTGACTTCTATAATCTCAAATCCAGGGATGAAGGTATATTGTTGAAACAATCAGTTCCGATCATACAATATCTGGTCATATACTTAGAGAACCTGACTACACTTAGGTCTGGGTTAATATGAATAATGCTCTGTATTGTAAAAGTGTGGATCACAATGAATAGAGTCTTTATATGCTGCTACGTGCTTTTCTGTAAATGATCTTTTAAAATTACAAAAGCATATCCAATAAAACAAGCTGTCTCTCTCTCCCTCTTTTCCCCTCTTTAGTCCCAGTACCATAGTATCACAATACCTGTCTGTCATTTTACTGTATGTATCTTCACAACGCCCTCTGAGACAGGGGACTGGTCCTATCCCCACCTTACAAATGGGGCATTGGGGCACAGAAGGCCTATATGACTTGTTCATGGTGATACAGGAAGTATATTGTGAAGCAGTCAACTGAACCCTGGTCTCCTAAGTCCCCATCAAAAACGATAGCCACTGTACAATTCTCCCTCTCCATTAGAATTATTTATTTGTGTGACAAGACAGGTGTCCCACACTGGTAATCACAGGTTTGAAAGGACCTGGAAGCAGCAGCCAATGGGCATGGAGTGGTAGAGGGCCAATCAGGAGCCAGCAGCACCACATAAGAGAGAGCTGCTGACACATAGCACTCACTTGGTTCCTAAAGCTCAACTTCACTCTTTTTCCTTAGTGGGTGGCAACTTTCGCCTAGAGCAGTTCACACCTGAACTTCTATGATCCTGTTTTAACACCTATGACTCATCGAAATTAGCCTAATACATGAAAGCTACTGGCTACTCATGTATTACATGATTATTAGATCTTGCCATAGCATCCTTTATTGTTTCCCAGCTGCTACTTCAACAGTTATGGGGCCATCCTACATCTATTTCCCTTCAAAAAGCCCAGTGACCTTCAAATGCTACCCTTTAATTGACTGAATTAATTCTCCTCCAGCTGGCAACAGATTCTCTCAAAAGAAATAGAAAAAAATATTGGTATTTTTCCAGCAGCAGTAATAAACATATCCAATTAATTTGACATTGTGAAATTCACACATAAAGATAATGGGCCAGATCATCAGATGATGTAATCTAGCATAGCATGACTCATTTCAGTGCAGCTCTGCCAATTTGCACCAGGTGAGGATCTGATTCAGTAATATATTCTAGCACATATATCTCTTCTGAGGGTGTCCAGGGCTGGGGTCTTTCCCTGTCTCACACTGCCTTATCAATATTTCATTTGTCTTTGTAGCTGACACATTCTTCAGACAACATACTTTGCTGCTTCTTTCCCAAAAACATGTCAGTGATCTGAACCAAGTCACAGGGGTGAAAGTATAATTTAGGGGGCCCTGGAACCCTCTGAAATTGGTGGGCCCCCTTGCGCCAGTGCAGGCCTCCCTCATGCTGATGTGGGCCCCCTTCACACACTCTAGCTACTCAGGGGTTAAAGTACAATTTAGGGGCCCCGGAACCCTCCTAGATTTCCAGCCCTGTCCTGCAGGTCCAGGCTCACCCTCACGCAGGTCCGGGCCCACAAATGCCTGCCCCTACCCCAGCTACTGCACCCCCAGCCCAGGTAGGCATTTGTGACCAGTTCTGAGTACCACATACATTGGTTATCGCTCCCCTCCACCCACTGCCTAGCTACACACCCAGCTACCCACACCCTGCTATACACAACCACTGCTACACACACACACACACACACACACACACACACACAGGTACACACCCCCAGCTACACATCCACTCCCACCCACCCCCAGCTATGCACACCTCCTGCTACACATCCAACCCCTGCTACATACATACCCCTGCCTACACACCCCCAGCTACACAGACACACCCCCATACATCCTTCCCCACACAACCCCCAGCAGCATTCTCTGTCCCCCAGCAGATCTGTGCCCCCCCATCTCAGAGGCCACTGCCCCTTTCCCCCCAGCCCCACTACAGGGCCCCCCCAGGCCCAGCTGAAGCATTGCTTCATTTGTTTGCAGGCTGGCTGACCAGCTGGGAGCTGCTTCCTAGCCACAAGCTGCTCCCGCCCCGCGGTGGGGGAGATTTACAAACTGCCAGCCTGCCACAGCTCTCTGCAGGCTGGCCTTAAGGTGAAATGCACCAGAACTCTGCATTTTGGCTGCTGTATCTATTTCTAGGGGGCCCAGGAACTCTACGTTCTGATGTGTTCCTCTATTTTTAAGGGTCCTGGAATGCTGCCTGCCTAAAAGTAGGGGGCCCTGGAACTGTGTTCCAGTGCGTTCTGCCTTACTTTAACCCCTGCCAAGGCACTGCAGACATGATGACATGTTTTACTCATGGTTTGCCTAATGTGAGGTCAGCAAAAGTTTGACTAGGCTGTAGATGGGTCATGTCTAGATCAGTGTTTCTCAACCTCTAACAGACCAGGGAACACCTTAAGGTATTAATCACTTTACCCGGAACATCTCATGAAAACTTTCTTTAAAAAGCCAGGGTAAACCAGCTGCAATGCTCTTAGTACCTGGGTGCTATGCATTCCTATGAAAAATGATTCAGGAAACCATATTAAATAAAATTGATGATGATAACATGTATTTATTTGTTTAAAATGGATACATAAAGAATAGCCAAACAACTTAAAACCAAAAATGATATTACTCAAGTTTTATTTGGAATTTTGCGCCTGAATGTTCCAATGCAGTTCACCTCTTCTCAGAGTAAAAGTCCTCAAAGAAAGAATCACCATACAAATTATGTCCAAGTCATTTCACTGTCATTGGTCACAATGATGGGAAATCAAAATGCCCTGGCCACCACCAAGGAGCAAGATGGTTGCAGATGCTGATGCATACCTGCAAGCTTTTTTGCAACTGGGGCATTGTAAATCTCTCAGGCATATGTTGGATTGCCACATTGCTCCTTTTCTCCTCCCTGCTCAGTTCCCTGCCAGCAAGGAGGGATTGAGGTTGGTCATGGAATACCTTCATTATGTCCACGAAGTACTGGCATTCCACTGAACAACAGTTGAGAAACACTGGTCAGGACTGAATAAAACATGCTGCCAGAAATGATGCGGATGAGTTTCTTCTTTTGGAGCCAGCACTGAGTCTGTTAGATAGTATGCGGTGGGTGTAGTGCTCCTGTTTGGGAAGGTTGTGGTTTCATTAAACATGTCAGCATGTGTTAAGTCAGTGTGCTCACAGAGCATGCTGCCTGCCATCAGCTTCCTGATGGAACATTGTTAGCTCTCTTTAGTTAATGAGCATAAGAAATATTCAGGAAATGCCTTCCTTTCTTCTCAGCAGATTCTCAAACAATCCATCCTGAAACACTTGGATGAAAATAGAGTGATCAGGAACAGTCAGCATGGATTCACCAAGGGTAAATCATGCCTGACCAACCTCATCATCTTCTATGATAAGATGACTGGATTTGTGGATGCACGAAGAGATGTTGATGTGATATACCTCCACTTTAGCAAAGCTTTAGATACGGTTTCCCACAGCATTCTCGTCAGCAAGTTAAGGAAGTATGGGTTGGATGTGTGGACTGAAAGGTGGATAGAGAACTGGGTAGATCAATGGTTTCAGCATCTAGGAATCAATGGTTGCATGTCTAATTGGCAACTGGTAACAAGTGGTGTGCCCCAGGGGTCGGTCCTGGGGCCAGTTCTGTTCAATATTTTCATTAATGATCTGGATGATGGGATTGATTGCACACTCAGTAAGTTTGCAGATGACACCAAGCTGGGGGGAACAGTAGACACACTGGAGGGCAGGGAGAAGATTCAGGAAGACCTTGACAATTTGGAGCAGTGGGCCAATAGAAATCTCATGAGGTTCAACAAGGACAAGTGCAAAATCCTGCACTTGGGACGGAAAAACCCCATGCACTGCTACAGGCTGGAGAGCGATTAGCTAAGTAGCAGCACCGTAGTGGATGGGAAGCTGGATACAAGTCAACAGTGTGCTCTTGCTGTCAAAAAAAAGCTAATGGCATACTAGGCTGCATCGGAAGAAGCGTTGCCAGTAGATCGAGGGATGGGATCATTCCCCTCTATTCAGCACTGGTGAGGCCGCAGCTGGAATACTGTGTCCAGTTTTGGGCTCCCCACTACTAAAAGGACTTAGATAAATTAGAAAGAGTCCAGTGGAGGGCAATAAAAATGATCAAGGGGCTGGAGCACCTATGAAGAAAGACTGAAGGAACTAGGCTTATTTAGCCTGCAGAAGAGAAGACTGAGGGGGGATTTGATGGCAACCTTCAACTACGTGAAGGGATGCTCCAAGGAGGGTGGAGCTTGGCTGTTCTCTGTAGTAACAGAGGATAGAACAAGGAGCAATGGTTTCAAGTTGCAGCTGGGGAGGTCAAGACTGGATATTAGGAAAAGCTTTCTTACTGGGAGGGTAGCAAAGCATTGGAATGAGCTACCTAGGGAGGTGGTGGCATCTCCGTCTTTGGAGGTGTTTAAGGCCCGGCTGGATAAAACTCTGGCTGGGATAATTTAGTGGGAGTGGTCCTGGTTTTTTTTGTTTGTTTGTTTGTTTGCTTTTTTTTGTTTTTGTTTTTGTTTTTTTGCCAGGGGGTGGACTAGATGACCTCGTGGGTTGGGTCCCTTTCAACCCTATGGTTCTATGATTCTATGATTCTCATTTAAATCTTCTGATGTGACAACATAAACTTCTGGGCTTGTACTGACTCCAATGAATAAAAAGGGACCACTAATTTACCAAGCCTTATCAGGATTGCCCCTTTGCTACAGTTAAATGGGCTTGTGAATTTTGTTGCTGAAGACCCTAGGTTCAATCTTCCTTATTCCCCATGGCGTTTATGTGTATGAATCACAGAAAATTAGGGTTGGAAGGGACCTCGGGAGGTCCTGTAATCCAACCCCCTGCATAAAGCAGGACCGGCCCCATCTAAAGCATCCGAGCAATGGCTTTATTAAATCATTCCTTAAAACCTCTAAGGAAGAAGATTCCAATGCTTCCACAAATAACTCATTCGAGTACTTCTATACCTTCCAAGTGAAAAAGTTTATCCTAAGATCCAGCCTAAACTTTCCCCATTGCACATTGGGACTGTTGCTCCTACTTCTGTCATCTACATCCATAAGGTCACGGGATTTCTTGCCTCATGGAATTTAAATAATCTGTTATTGTACTGTTTGAATTGGTGAGCTTTAAAGTTTGGGTAATTAAAGTATCTCTTAAAAACTTGTTTTAGGAATAACAAAGGAACCAAGTTTTGACATCCTCTGTCACATCCTCTGTCACCTCATGGGACAAATCCATTGGTAGGACATTTGCGAACCTCAGATTTCATGGATAACTGTGTCTGTATACGAAGCAAAGAGTCTTGTGGCACTTAAAGACTAACAGATTTATGTATCGCATGAGCTTTCGTGGGAGAAAATCCCACTTCATCAGATGTTTTGAAGAGGCCTCCTCACAGAGTCTGACAAAGTGGGATTTTCTCCCATGAAACCTCATGCAATACATAAATCTATTAGTCTTCAAGTGTCACAAGACTCTTTGCTTTTTCGCTTTATTAGACTAACATGGCTGCCCCTTTGGAATGTGTTTGTATATGACATTTATTTCCAATGTTGTGAATGAAGCTAGGAAGATTGCATAATTCTTTCAATTTCGTCATGGACATTTTCTAAACAGTTAGAAAAGAGAATAGGAACAGGTGCTTGGGTACCTTGTTGATGGGAACCCCTTATGAAAAACTACATAGAAAGAAAAAATATACCACTGGTATTTGCTGAGCAACATAATCAACATCCTTTAAGAGAGAAACATGTTGTTTTTAAAATGCTGCTGCTGACAACCTAGGCTATCAAGGCTTAAAAGGAACAACGTTCAGATGGATAATTTGGGAGTGAGTCTCTTCTGTCTGTGAACAGTAGTAGCCTGATAAGTGCAGAGCAGGTAATGTGTCAGCACAAAGGGTAGGGCCTTTGCTCTTTGGGGTTTGATCTTGTGGGGTGCTAAACTCACTCAAATTCCACACATTAATGAGAGTTGAGTGTGCTCATCATGTGCATCAAGTCATTGAGGTTTTCATTGTGGTTCCTCCAATTCTTATGAGATTATGGTTGTAGGGAGACTCAGTATGGGTGTAGCACTTGGTCAGCACACGACCCAACTGTAGGGTGCCTCCTTGTGATGACACTGGAAAATACAGCTCAAGCGGTCCCCTTTCAGGTGGTCAGTGCACTGACTTTCCCATGCCAGACTCCTGTTCCAAGTCCTCTTCTGGGATCTCAGCCTTCTGGCTGAGTCCTTTCAAATCCACCCCTTCTGGCCACTAATTAAAAGATGATGGCCAGCCAGTCTGTGCTGCCTCTGGCAACCAATTCCTGGCAGGCTGAGTGAGCAGGGAGGGGCCTGGACCTTCCCACTTCTCCGGGCCCCAGCAATATTGTTACAGTGTCATGTTTCCTGTAGCATCATACATGCACCTATGTGAGACATATTCCATGTTTCACAAAGCTGTCAGGGAGAGAGAATCAGAGCTGTCTCCCAGCATGTAGACAGAAAGGATTAATAACAACAGCTATGCAAACTACAGACCTCAACTGGAGAGGAAAATGTTTGCCTGACCCCGGGGGTGGCAGCTCTTGGAGAAAAAAGCACATGCACTTGGAATTGTTAGGGACTTTTTGCCAGAGATCCTCCATTTTGAAACATCTCCACCTACAGGAAAGATCTGAGCCCTTCCCAGGGAAGTGCAGAGGCTGGCTGTAAAACCATCATCAGCCAGCCATGTTAGTAGGATTGAAATGGAGTACAATAGTAAACTAGGTAAAATGCATCTTACATTTTCATTGCCTTGTGGTAACCCCTGACTGACTGACTGACTGACTGACTGTGCATTGATTTGCTATGTTCTCACTTAAAATCATGTTTTAATTAATAAACTAATGTTTGTTTTATCTAAAGCTGTGTGGATTTTCAAGAGTTAGAGGAAGCAAAAGCTGTTTGCATTTTGTTTCTTTGATAAACAGATAGACACGTGTATATGAGCTTGCAGTGATTTGGGAAGGTTCCAAGTCCCTCCTGGATGGAAGTTCCCAGTGTGGCATCAGCACCTAGAGGTGCTTCCTGGGAGACTGTCCCCTGAGTGGACAGAGAGCACATTTTCACTGGCTTGGACAGATTAATCACAAGAGGTTGGTGTGACGCTGTCTGGGTCTATGGGACTGCTTATGATTATTTTTCATATTAATATTTCATATGTGCAATAATCCATATGTGATATGCCATGTTTGGTATCAATAGAAAGGCTGTAATCTGCTACAAATGATTATATGATCTATACGTAGGTATCATATTTGTATTAGAATCTAGGAATCTTGTGTGTTTCAAGTTGTTTGAGCTGAGGCAATCCCAGACTGGGCATCTGCAAATTATTACTCTAGTAATGGCCCATCAGGAGGGGGCTCCCAGCTATGGTGGGCCCAAGAGGAAACCTGTTTGACCAGTTACCAAGAGTGACCAGGTGGCCCACCTCCATTTTGATCTAGCAAGGACTCAGATGAGAGGCCATAGCCCTTTCTCCATTTTGTCTTTAGTCTTCAGTCTTGAGCCTGTCTGCAACCAACACCCTCCTCTGGAACTATTCTTCTGGGATTGAAAAAAGGACTGAGACCACCCAGCTGCTGCTGCTGCTGCTGGGTGCACATGACAGGAGCGGGACTAACCTACACACTACAGGTTCTTCAAGAATTTGTTTTCTATGGACTCTAAATCATTTGTATGTCTGTGATTCACTTTGACCCTTTAACATCGCTCATATTTTGTTTGTTTTCTTTTTATATTAAACCTTTAGTTGTAGTTACTAAAGGATTGGCTGGCAGTGTGGTATTTTGGGCAAGATTCAAGCCCATATTGTTCTGGGTGATGTGGCTGGCCCTTTGGGTTCAGCAGAACCTATTTCTTTAAGAAACCCAGTGGCTAGAGGGGACCATAGGAACTGATGTGCAGTAAAGGGACTGTTTCTATTTTGTTATGCTTGATGATGACCAGAGTGGGGAATCAGAAGCATGTTTTGTTACTGACTGGGAGACTGGTTTAAGTACCACCAGTCAGTGGTTTGGGGGTTTGGCCCCTGGTTTTGCAGCTTGCCCTGATTTTGGCACATTCAGAAGGTTATCCCAGGAAGCCTGGGTCACATTTGGTGTGCTATGACTCTGGAGTGGCCATCCATCTAGCAAAGCAGGGTAAGTCAAGGTCCTGGAGCAGTTGATTGGGGAGGCACAGTGGCACACCAGACCAGGTAGCAGAAAGGGAATGTCCCCCGCCTGCTCAAAGCTGGACCAACACCAATTAAGTCATCCCAGCCTGGGCATTGTCCAGCTGCATGTTAAAAACCTTGTAGGAGGGAGAGTCCACCATGCCCCAAGGTAACCCATTCAAGTGCTTCACTGTTTTCCTAGGGAAAAGTACTGTGAAGGATATGATGGGGCAGTTGCCCTGCACTGGCAATTATAAGGTTAACTGTTCTTGGGTTGGGGGGGGAGCAAGCTGCTCAGTATAAATGGTGGCAGCAGGGCTGGCTTTTTAGTGTTTCCTGGGAATCTGGAGGGAGAAGGTTTTCTTTCAAAGTGGCTGAGGGAGCCAGCAACCTGGAGAGCCAAGAGCAGAGGGAGTAGAGGAGCTGGAGATTCCTCAAGGAGTGGGTGGTGGGATCATCTGGAGCCACAGTCGAGAGGCAGGGAGCCAAAGGTGGACTGCGGCTGGACTCTGGCATGGTGAGTGACTGTGGATGACTGGGGGCTGTGGGAAAGTGGCCCAGAGAATAGGCATGGACTGTTGTGGAGTGACTAGAGGTAGGTGGAAGGCCTCAATGGAGGCATTTCAGGTTTCTGTGCTGGGGCCTGAAGAAGTTGGTGGGCCTGGGTCCCATGCTGCTCCCCCAGCGTGCCAGAAGTGGCACAGGCTGGCTGGACATTGACTCTTTTAATTAGTGGCTGGGAGAGATGCAAGCCAGAGTGTACCCTGGAAAGGGTGAACTGAGGATCTTAGCTGGAGGTCTAAGGTCTCAGGAAAGAACCAGGGATGGGAGTCAACAGTGAGACAGAGGTAAGCACAGACCACCAGCAGGGAGAACTCTTGAGCAGATTCAACCAGTACTGGGATTTTAGCAGAACGCCACACTTCTGTCATCAATCTCCTGGGTATAAGGTGCCTCAATTTCTACTTGCTCTCATTTAAGGATCAGTTACATCATAGTAATTATCCACTTATCCACACACTCCCCTTGATGAAAGACAATCGCCATGGGGAGTGGTGAGGTATGTGGGTTGTTATTGTGACCCTATTCTCACTTCAAATGGAAGTTTTGTCTAAATGGGCCTTAAATGTTTCCAAAGATGGAGATTCCATCACCTCCCTAGGTAACCATTCCAATCCTCCCTTCTAGTGAGAAAGGTTTCCAAATAGCCAGCCCTGACTACCCCAGCTGCAGCTTGAAACCATTGCATCTTGTTCTGTCCTCTGTTGCTACTGAGAACAGCCTAACTCCCTCCTCTTTTCGGCACCCCTTTAAGTAGCTGAAGGTTGCTATCAAATCCCCCCCCCCCCCAGTCTTCTCTTTTCCAGCCTAAATAAGCCTAGTTCCTTCAGTCTCTCCTTGTAAGTCATGTGCCCCAAACCCCTAATCATTTTGTTGCCCTTCACTGGGATCTTTCTAATTTGTCCACATCCTTTTGGT
Source organism: Podocnemis expansa (assembly GCA_007922195.1). Lineage (NCBI taxonomy): Eukaryota > Metazoa > Chordata > Testudines > Podocnemididae > Podocnemis > Podocnemis expansa. The sequence continues at coordinate 393,842 of ML682326.1, forward strand.
AGTGCGGAGCCCCAAACTGAACAAAGCATTCCAGATGGGGCCTCACCAGCGCCAAACAGAGGGGAATAATCACATCCCTTGATCTACTGGCAACACTACTACACATGCAGCCCAATACGCCATTGGCCTTTTGGGCAACAAAAGCACATGGTTGACTCACATTGAGCTTTTCATCCACCATGATCCCCAAATCTTTTTCTAGAGTGCTGCCACTTAGCCGATCTGTCCCCAGCTTGTAGCAGTACATGGAATTTTTCTGTCCTAAGTTTAGAACTTAGTAATTTTCCTCGTGGAACCTCATGAGACTTCATTTGGCCCAGTGGTCCAATTTGTCTACCTCTCCGAATCCTATCCCTGCACTCCAGCATGTTTACCATTCCTCCCAGCTTAGTGTTGTCCATGAATTTACTGAGTATGCAATCTATCCCATCACCCAAATCACTACTGAAGATGTTGAACAGAACCGGCCCTAGGACTGACCCCTGGGGCATTCCACTAGTTACTGTTAGCCAACTATACATTGAACCATTGATCCATACCCTCTGAGCCCAATGATATAGCCAGGTTTCTATCCACCTTAGGTTCATTCATCAAAACCATTCTTCCTTAACTTGCTGACAAGAATGCTGTGGAAAACTGTATCAAAAGCTTTGCTAAAGTTGAGATATAACATATTGAGAGCTATTCCCACATCCACAAGTCCAGTCACCTCATCACAAAAGACAATCAGGCTGATCAAGCATGATTTGCCCTTTGTGAATCCACACTGACTGTTCCTAATCACTATTTTCTTCCAGTGTTTCAGAACAGATTCTTTGAGGACCTGCTCCATGATTTTTCCAGGGACCAAGGTGAGGCTGATTGGGCTTTGATTCCCTGGATCCTCCTTTTTTGCTTTCTTGAAGATAGGCACTATATTTGCCATTTTCCAAACAGTCAGGACCCAGCCATTCACCACGAGTCTTCAAAGATAATGGCTAGCATCTCTTCAGTCACATCAGTCAAATCTCTCAGATGCAGTTCATCTAGCCCCGTAGACTTCTTCACATCCAACTTCTGTAATTAGTCCCTAATCTGACCTTCCATCATCGAGTGCTGCTCTCCTTCTTTCCATTCTGTGTTACCAAGTGTAGTAGCTGGGAGCTGACTTATTCCTAATCATGGTCCAACATTATATAGTGTTAAATCAGGACTTGACAAATCTATATTTCTGGTCACTACGGTGACCAATTTTAGTGACCTGTTACCTAGCTCCACTGCAGAAATGTAATGAAGGAGCACCTGCTGCTAACCAAAAGCCGTGTGCCAATTTTGTCTACCCCTGTGTTAAATCGGGTTTGGTATACAGAGATCTCAGCCTGTTTGCACTATAGTAAACACTTTAGTTAAAAGCAAAAAAAAAACAAAAACAAAAACAAAACATTGTATCTCTTGTAAGATACTGGAAAAAGAAGGGAAAACAGTTAATTTGTTAGAATTGTAATGTATTAGGTAAAGCTTTCTTTTTACCAATAAGCTTTTTTTCCCTGCTCCTTTACTTTGTGAGAGTTTATTTATAATGTCCCCAACACACACCCCATACGCACTTAGCAGACAGTATCTCAGATGGTGTTCAGATGGTAATCACAGTCCTTTTGGGGGCAAAGATTAAAAGTCAGTTGAGATGGGCTAGAGCTGTTTTATTGAAGTCCAACCCCATTTCCGAAAAGACAAAGCAACCACACACAAAAGGAGGAAGAGAAGATAGAAAATGCAGCTTTAGTCGCTGGCATTCACTCTCACTTGCAGTCTACATGTGGTATATTGAGGTGTATACCAGTCCAGTCTATTATTTTTAAAGTGCTTCATTTTCCGTTTCTTGATACCTAGGGCTTCTTTACTGTATATTGCTGTCTTCTGCTGTCTTTAGGGTGTGATGTATTCTGGTGTCTTTGATTTGCTGGATGCAACTTTTAACAGCTCAACATAATTACATGTTCAAATGTTTGTTTTACATTTCTTTTGTTTCAATAACTGTTAGTTTGTTTACAATACAGTAGGAACGAGGGCTTCCATAACACAAGCTAAACCTCTTGACATTGTTTGGTTAGCTTCAACATTTTCACAAAACAGTATATATCATTATACATTTCGCCTCAACAATCTTGATATTTCCATATTTCCTAAAGGGGTAGAGAAATCTATGAACACCCAAACCAGAAGCTGATGTCACCATGTCAAGATGGTTGTTGCAGATCCAGCACCAGCCATCAGTCAGAGCCTCATTGGGAGTCTCTCCCAGTCTCCAGGGCTGGGAGCTGGGTCAGTAGTCAGCAGCTGCAACTGCAGGCAAGGGTCCACTCTTTCTTAGCTGCAGTGCCTACTCTGCAGAAATCTTGGATAAGGCCTCTGATTTGAAAATCTGCCTGGATGGAGGGTGCAGGAGCCAAAAAGGGGAAATGTTCAGGGAAACCTGGACATATGGTAACCCTAGCATCCCACATCTGAGAATGGGTACCAGACAGTCCATGTCAGGGATTGTGTTGAGGAGATGAAAGAAGACCAATACCATCCCAAAACACTTTTCAGAATCCCCATAAGATTAAAAGATCACAGCTAAGATATGGACCCAAACACAGCAGCCTGCAGGGTGTCTAGGCAGGGGAACCGTTGGCTAGCCCTAGAAATACGGTTAAGGCCATAGGTTGGAGCTCACTTAGAACTGGGTTTGATGGCTGCCATTGCCACAGGCTTCAAAATAGTCACTTTATCTTTGTTTGCTTCCGCCCTCTATTTTTAAAATGGGAATTAATATTTTTTCCTTTCTCTGCCCTTTTTCTTGTCTGTCTAGGTTGTGAGCCCTTTGAAACAGGGGCACAACTGTGTGCTCCAGTGGGGTCATGATCTTGACTGCTGGCATCTGGGTACTACTGTGATAGAGAAACTTTATCATAGCTCACTGTTAAACACACTCTGCGCACAATCTCTTCTTGTATTTGAGCCATTTTTAGGAAAGTCCTTTGAGACCACTACGATTATGAATGCAGCAGTTGCCAACATCATTGTGTCAATAATATTTGGAGAACGGTTTGACTACACAGACCCCACATTCCTAAGGCTCCTAAGGGTGATAAATGAAAACCTCAGGCTTCTTGGAAGTCCCTCAGTTATGGTAATTCTGGTTATTTTAAAATCATTATTCAAATGTATGCAGTACACATATTAAGTGTGTGGTGTATACATCACATGACATCAAATCATTTCTATCAATCAGAACAGTACAACAAATTAGAGGATGATTCATGACTGTCAACTATATGCCCCTACACTTAATATCATAGTAAATGGGTATCAGCTGAGTATTTATGGATCAACCCTCACAACTTCCATGTGAAATATTATATCCTCATTTTACAGACGATGAAGTAAGGTGCAGACAGATTAAGTGAGTAGGCCAAGGTTACATAGGAAGTCAGAGACAGAGATGGAAACTGAACCTCCCTCTCTCCTGGATCTCAGAGTAGCGTCTTAATAACAAACCCAATTAGACTATCCGAGAATAATTTATCTGAAGTACTGTGGCTGTTGCGTTTCCAATCTGGAGGACATGAACCAAACTAGCTCATGTGAATTCCTTAGTTATATTTTTACATGTATATGTATATAAAATGAGTTTCTGTTATAACACATCTGTGTGGGACTTGGGACTTCCAGGAGGTCAGTGGCTAACATGTGACACAGCATGGAGATAGTGGAAATACAACTAAAATCCTTCTGCTCCAAAAAACTGAGGGTCTCAATTCCCACCCTAAAAGCATCTCTGATATCTCCTAGTCTCTGAGCACAGCGCCTCTAGATTTCATGCCCCAGGGCATCATCTCCTCAAGATGAAATCATGCAATTCTTCCACTCTCAAAATAGGTCTTCAGTGTCATGGACCATGATCACCCCAGAAGCTGACCTATGCAGACGCCTTGGAAATTGCTAACCCTTGATTCATTGATCATAGATTCCCAGGGAAGAAGGGACTTCTCTGAGCCCTGGCCCTGGCATCCTACATGCTGCACCCTCAGCACCAATGCCACCACCTAACGCCAGTCTCTTTCTCCCTCTCTCTATTCATAGAATCATAGAACCATAGGGTTGGAAGGGACCCGGCCCACGAGGTCATCTAGTCCAACCCCTGCCAGAGGCAGGACCACTCCCACTAAATCATCCCAGTCATGGTTTTGTCCAGCTGGGCCTTAAACACCTCCAAAGACGGACATTTCACCACCTCACTTGGCAGCTCATTCCAAGGCTTCACCACTCATCTAGTAAAAAACTTTTTTCTAATATCCAGCCTCGACCTCCCTAACTGCAACTTGAGACCATTGCTCCTCGTTCTGTCCTCTGTTATTACCGAGAACAGTCGAGCTATATCTTCCTTAGAGCATCCCTTCAAGTAGTTGAAGGTTGCTATCAAATCATCCTCAATCTTCTCTTCTGCAGGCTATATAAGCCTAATGCTTTCAGTCTTTCCTCATAGGGTTTGTGTTCCAGCCCTTTAATCATTTTGGTTGCCCTCCTCTGAACTCTCTCTAGCATCTCCCTGTCCTTTTTGTAGTGGGGAGCCCAAAACTGAACACAGTATTCTAGATGTGGCCTTACCAGTGCAGAATAGAGGGGAATGATCACATTCCTCGATCCGCTGGTAATACTTCTTTTGATGCAGCCCAGTATGCCATTGGCCTTTTTGGCAGCAAGAGCACACTGCTGACTCATATCTAGCTTCCCATCCACCATGACCCCCAGGTCCTTTTCTACACTGCTGTTACTTAGCTGACTGTTTCCCAGCCTGTAGCGGTGCATGGGGTTTTTTCATCCCACATGCAGGATTTTACACTTGTCCTTATTGAACCTCATAAGATTTCTATTGGCCCACTGTTCCAACTTATCTAGGTCTCCCTGAATCCTGTCCTTGTGCTCCAACGTGTCTACTGTTCCCCCCAGCTTGGTGTCATCCGCAAACTTACTGAGAGTGCAGTCTATTCCATCATCCAGATCATTGATGAAAATGTTGAACAGAACCAGCCCCAGGACCGACCCCTGGGGCACAGCACTCGTGAGTGGTTGCCAGCTAGACATGGATCCATTGATTCCTACAACCTGAAACCGTTGATCTAGCCAGTTTTCTATCCACCTTATAGTCCACCTATCCAACCCATACTTCCTTAATTTGCCAGTGAGAATGCTGTGCAAAACTGTATCAAAAACCTTGCTAAAATCAAGCTATATCACGTCAATGGTTCTTCCTGCATCCAGAAAACCAGTCATCTGCTCATAGAAGGAAATGAGATTGGTCAGGCATGATTTACTCTTGGTAAATCCATGCTGACTGTTCCTGATCACTTTATTTTCCTCTAACTGTTTGAGGATGGATTCTTTGAGAATCTGGTCCATATTTTTTCCAGGGATTGAGGTGAGGCTGACTGGTCTGTAATTTCCTGGATCCTCCTTTTTTCCTTTTCTTGAAAATAGGCACTACATTTGCTTTTTTCCAATCCTCTGGCACCTGCCCCGTTCTCCATGAGTTTTGAAAGATAACAGCCAGCGGTGCTGCTATCTCATTGGCCAATTCGCTTGGATGCAGTGCATCCGGCCTCATGGACTTTTGCACATCCGGCTTCTTTAAGAAGTCCCTAACCTGACCTTCCGTCACCAAGGGCCTGTCTTCTTCTCTCCCACCTGCCACACCCATGGTAGTGGGCTGGGAGCTGACCCTGCCTGTGAAAACTGAAGCAAAAAATGCATTGAGCACTTCAGCTTTTTCCTCATCCTCTGTCACAAGGATGCCTGCCCTATTCAGCAAGGGGCCTACACCATCCCTGAGCCTCTTCTTGTTATTAACATACTTGTAGAACCCCTTCTTGTTATCCTTTACATCTCTCGCTAGCCGCAGCTCCATTTGTCCTTTGGCCTTTCTGATTTTATCCCTGCAGTCCCTAGCAATATCTTTATATGCCTCCTTGGTCATCTGACGAAGCTTCCACTTCCTGTAAGCTTCCTTTTTATGTTTAAGCTCAGAGCAGAGTTCTCAGCTAAGCCATTCTGGCTGCCTCACATGTTTGTTCTTTCTCCTAATTGGAATGGCAACTTCCTGTGCCCTTAGCAGGGTTTCTTTAAAATATAACCAACTCTCTTGGACTCCTTTCCCCTTCAGATTAGCTTCCCAAGGGATCCTGCCCATCAGTTCCCTGAGGGAGTCAAAATCTGCTTTTTTGAAGTCCAGGGTTTTTGTTTTGCTTCTTTCCTTCCTTCCTTTAATCAGGATCCTGAACTCAACCATGTCATGGTCACTACTGCCTAGCTTGCCATTTACCTCTACGTCCTTGATCAATTCTTCCCTGTTTGTGAGCAGCAGGTCGAGCGGTGCAAGATCCCTAGTTGGTTCCTCTAGCATTTGTACTAGAAAGTTGTCCCCAACACTCTCTAAAAACTTGCTGGATTGCCCATGCACTGCTGTATTGGCCTCCCAGCAGATGTCAGGGTAATTGAAGTCCCCCATGAGCACCAGGGCCTGTGATCTAGAAGCTTCCACTAGTTGTCCATAGAACACCTCATCCACCTCCTGCTTCTGGTCTGGTGGTCTATAGCAGACACCCGCCACAACATCCCCCTTGTTGCTTTCCCCTCTCAATGTAACCCACAGACTTTCTACTGGCACACTTCCACTTCCATAATGGAGCTCTGAGCAGTGATAGAGCTCTTTTACATATAGTTGTCAGTGGAGGTGGCAGCCATGATGGCCACCCCGCCCCACACGTAGCCACCTAGATTACACTGCTCTCAAGGAGAAATGTTAAGTATCGATCTCCCTGATGGGCCTCCATCTCCGGGCCATCCAGCACAAGGGGGAAGAACGTTAAGTATCAATCTCCCCTGATGGCTCTCAATCTCCTGTGTGAGTTTTTTTCTCCTCCCTAGTTTCTGTCAACAACCAAGGGGGTGAGTTTCTATCCCCCCCCAACAGGTTCTCGGCACCCCCGTCACCACGAAGGAGGGGTCATTGTCTGGGGTCCCAGTTTTATCATTGGTCCTGACCAGGATCCCACTCCTAATTGGCTATTTTTACTCTGGCTGGGCAAAATTCTATTAAAACCCCCTGTCTCAGATGGCTTGTTGTTCTCCCACCCTCAGATGCCTAAGGGCACGTCGCGACCTGGTCGGACTGATCCCCTGACTGAGACAGGGAGCACCCACCCACGAGACCTTTTTTGGGGGTGTACACAGATTGCCAGCTGAACGATTAAATGCTGAGATGCTGCAGCTGGTCTGCCTCCTCGCTTTGGGTTCCACCGTGGTCCTGGGACAGGTATTATAAATCGATATAGGCCTCCTACCTTCTCTTAATCATTCTACTTGGTACCATTTATATATAGTCTGTGATTGTAGTTTCTTCACCTGAGTTTGCTATAGTTTGTGTAGTTGTTATTATTTTCTCTGTACCCTGCATAATCTTTTCATGATATAGTTGTTTATGGTCTAGCATAGCTTTGTGTTGTTAATTTGACAGGTGTTTTGTTAGTCATTTGTATTTTGCATCCTTCTTACTGTATAATTGTTCATTACTCTGCTTCTGCTCTAAACTGCTGGCCCCAAACTTCTCCAGTGTACATGGGGAAGTTTTCTCTCATCTGACTTTTTCATTCTGCTGCCCACCCTTCTTGGCTAACAAGGAGGAATGGCTTCCAGCCAGTGGTAAATACGCGTCGGGTGGGCTGGTCAGTGCCTATACCGATGTTGAGGCAGTAAAAGTCCAGAGAAGTCCTTGACTTATTATGGCCACCCTCTTGTAGGTCATTACTGCAGACTGTTATTTAACCATAAGTACTTTTGTAGGTTGTAAGTGTTTTGCACAGACTCTCATACTTTATCCTGTTGCTTGGCTGGAGGTGTTTTACAGGTGCTTTATACAGGCTTTCTTCCTCCACACTGTTACTTGGTTATAAGTGCTTTTCATAGTTTTTTAGCTTTGTATTGTCATTTAGTTATAAGTGTTCATTTAGATTTTGCTTTATGCTGTTAGTTGGTTATAAGTGTCCTATATAGATTTTTGCTTCATACTGTTAGTTGATTACAAGTGTTTTTGCATCGATCTCCTGGTTTTACACTGTTAAGTGGTTAAAGGTGTTTAAGGTGTCACTATAAAGGTAGCCTTTTTGTTTACTTGAACTGGTGTCTGTCTCATTGGTGGGTGTTGCTGGTCCATCCCAGTCACATCACAAACCTGGGGCTCAACAATAGTTCTACTCCTCCCCCTCTTCTTCCCTGCCTGTCTTTCCTGAACAGTTTATACCCATCCATGGCAGAGCTCCAGTCATGCAGACTATCCCACCACGTCTCCGTTATTCCTATAATATCATAGTTCCTTGTCTGTGCTAGTATTACCAATTCTTCTTGCTTATTTCCCAGGTTCCTTACATTAGTGTATAGGCACCTAAGATACCTGGCCGATTTCCCTACTTTGTCATTTTGATTTACAATTCTATTACACCTACGTCCTTGCATTTTTTCTTGGAGTTCTCCTCCCCCACTCTCCTCCCATATTGGGGCTTCAGTAGAGCCCTTAAGACATTTATTTGATTCCCCCCCATGTTCCAACTACCTTCTCTTTTATTGCTGGTGCTACAGTCCCAGTACCCCCCAAGTTCCATCCCTTCTCCCAGATCTCCCACGTTGTTACTTACCTGTGGGCTTTGGTCTCCTTCCCCCGTTGAACCTAGTTTAAAGCCCTCCTAACTAGGTCAGCCAGTCTGTGCCCAGTTATGCTCTTCCCCTTCCTGGACAGGTGAAGGCCATCTCTACCTATCAATCGTCTGTCCTGAAACAGGACTCCATGGTCAAGGAAGCCAAATCCCTCCTGACCACACCATCTTCGCAGCCAGGCATTCACCTCTAGGATGCATCTGTCTCTCCTCAGACCTCTAGCCTTGACTGGAAGGATCGAGGAGAACACCACCTGTGCTCCAAACTCCTTCACCCTCACTCCCAGAGCCCTGAAGTCACCTTTGATCTGCTGAGGATCACCTCTCGCAGTATCATTGGTACCCACATGGATAAGAAGCATGGGGTAGTAGTCTGAGGGGCGGATGATTTTAGACAATCCCTCCGTTACATCTCGGATACAGGCACCTGGCAGGCAGCATACCTCTCTAGAGGCGTTGTCAGGGTGACAGATGGGTGCCTCCGTTCCTCTCAGGAGTGAGTCCCCAATCACCACAACCCTATGTTTCCTCTTAGGTGAGGTGGCTGTGATCTGCCCAGCCTTTGGGGTGGATGGCATCTCCTCCACCTCCTTCAGTGTGTCCAAGACCACATAACGGTTCCTCACCACAATGGATGATGGGATGTGAGCAGGCGTGGAGCACTGTCTACTGCCAGAGGTGACCGGCTGCCAGTGTCCTTCCTCTGCCATAGGCATCCCATCTGTTTCCAGAGCTGTGGCAGTAGCCCTTGGCACCGGGATAGGGACCTCCTCCTTGCAGGTCTCATTGTGGACACTGTCAAGGATCTTTTCCAGGGCATAGATACCCCTGAGTCGTATTCCCTGGACCACTTTCCCAACAGCCCCCAAATTCACATGGACCCTCATCTCAAGGTCACACTTCTGCACTCTGCTCTTAGCCTGTCTTTCCACAGTGTCCGCTGCTGTCCAGTTTTGAATTACTTATTGTAGGACTTCTGCTCCAGACTTTTGCCACTGTCTGCATCTTCAGGACCTTGTCTCCTGATCACCTCCCACTAGCACTCTGTGAGCTCTCCGAAATGCTGGCTCCCTTGGCCAGCAGATACAGAAACAAACTTCTTCCCTAAGCTCCTGACCCAAGCTGAAACTTTAGCCCTGCAGCTCCCTTACATAGTTGGCTTCTGATTCCTGATTCTCTCTTATCTCAGCCCATTGGCTGCTGCAATCTCAGGCCCTTTTAACCCTTTATGGGACCCAGTGGGGAAACAACCTTGCTACATAAACACACCGTCCAATTGTTACAGTATTTACAAAATGAGGCTACTTAATCCAACTTCTGGGATAATTATTCAAGCGACAAAATTCATGATTGCTTGGTGGCACAATGTCATAAGTGAAGGAAGCAAATGGAGATCAGCCTTGGAATTCTTCCCCATCCATTGCCTCCAGACAGGTGAGGCTTAACAGGACTGATGGATTGTTACCCCTTAATACCCAAGCACAGCATGTGATTGTCCTGTGCCTCAATTTCCTTATCTGCAAAATGGGCATAAAAACAGTCAGCTGCTTTAATGATGAGCTTTGATATCTTTGGCTGATAAGTGTAGGAGAAAGTAAAAGGTTAAGAAAGATAAGTAGAAGTGTCTAGGTATTGGCTCAAGGCCTAGCGAAGCAATCCAAGAAAGTGGGCCTGAATGGCATGCACATAGGGCATGGGACTCTGATAACCTCATCAAAACTGGCACAAGCTAAATATAAGAATGTACTAAAACAAAGATGAGAAAGTACTAAGACAAAGATGAGAATGTACTTGAATAAAGAATTGGAGAAAGTGGTGTTAGTCTGGTCTCATGCCAAAAGAGATAAGGCGGTATGCTGGGTTGAAGTGACCTGTACAAAGGAGAGGTTTGGCCAAGTCATGACACCTTGATGGATGGTGATGCCCAGGGACCTATCAAATTAAGGAGCGGCATCAAAAAAGGGATGCACAAGTCAATTAAGGTGAAGGCAGATAAGGTATAGAAGTAGGAACCCTAGAGCTCAGGCTTTGTGCAGCTGAGAGGGTGACAGCCAGTCCTGCTGTCAGTTGAGCTGTTCCATTGCATTTAGAGCACCAATGCTGCCAAGAAATTGGTCGCTATGGATTGTTTGCCATAGTGCTACATTGCAATAAATCCTAGCCTGGCACCTTCATTGCTACAAAGATCCATGGGCGTGTTGGTTTCCTCGATCATAACTGTTGTCTCAGTTTACTCACACACACATTCACACACGCAGCCAAACTGATATCAGCGCCAGACACAGAACAATACTGATAAGAACACATCTTGCCTGATGTGTCTGACTGCACTCTGCCTGGCATACCACAATAAGTACTGTATAAATGTTAAATGTCATATAAACAACAAGTGCTATATAAATGTTAAGTATTCTTAATACTTGCTTTGTTTTATTCTGCCATATTTCAGTTGTATAACATGTTCCCAGCACTTGGATTTCTGATCAGGAACTACAAGATTGTTTTGCACAACACAAGGGAATTCCATTCTTTTATAAAGCGTACTTTCATAGAACACCTCAAGGAATTAGACAAAAATGATCAAAGAAGCTTTATTGATGCATTCCTTGTAAGACAGCAAGAGGTAATTATGATTTTACTAGACTTCTATGCTCCTTTTCATATTTTCTATTTAAAAATGTATTTGCATGAAAATTTAGCTGTTGGCAGAGTGTATACCTAACTAGCAGATCTGAGCAAATAACTTACTATAATTCATATATTCAACAAATATTGGCCCCAGCCCTGAAATAAGAATTCCATGAATGGAACATGTGGCCTGCATGGCATCCCAATGATTTCAGTGGTTCAAGAGGTCCACCAGTACAATTCTTGCAATATCGGGATCCAAATCTCTTTCATTGCTAGTTGAATAGCCATCAGTTTATTCCAGTTTCTTCAAATGTATCCATTGATTGAATTTGCTTGACAAATGTCTTTCCAAATGTTTCCTTGATGGAGTAATTGAGAAAGATTCAAACTTCTGTCTATTTTGGTCACTTTTACTTAGTCAAATTAGTCACATAGTATTTTTTCTGTGATTATTTTGTTATTACAGTAGAACCTAGACGATTTAATCATAGCCTTGGACCCCATTGTCCTAGGAAGGGTACAAGACACAGAGCAAATAGAGAGGTCCTGTCCCAGAGAGCTTACACTCTGAAAATAAGTGATGACAGATGGATGTGGAAATGTGAGGAGATATGGATGTGGCGGAGCAGAAGGAAACAATTAAATAATATTGGTCAGCAGGAGTGGCTGTGGTCTCATTTAACCAGAGACCTTTCCGTTGTCAAGTTTTCTGTAGGCATCACAGCAATGGAAAGTTTTAAGGAGGGATTTTATAAAGGACAATGTGTTAGTTTTACAGATGTTTGTGAGGCGTTCATTCCAAACATTTAGGGCATGATGGGAGAAAACATGAGAGCTTGTCTTAAGATGTAACACATGTGTGACTTCCCCTTACACAGGCAGGTCTGGTTTGTTGCTGTGCCTCTCCAGTCACCCACTCCTGGACCTCAATTTACCCCACTCCCAGGTCAGCCCTTACCAGCCTCCTGCCTGTAATCAGTCCCAGGCAGTGAATGTGTGCTTTCCAGTTACTCAGCGAATTGTCTCCCAGCAAATACTCCCAGATCCCAAATGCCACACTGGGAACTTTGGTCTTCCAGCGATCAGGGCCCTTTCCAGATCACAACAAGCATAGACAACAGGTTCATTCTTTTCACAAAGAAATGGAAATACAACCAGTTCTTGCCCATTCACGTGCTCTATCCACACACCTTTAGATAAAACAAACACTAGTTTATTGATTAAAACATGGTTCTAATTGAATATATAGCAAATCAATGCACAGTCAGTGAATTAACCTGTCAGGAGTTCACCACTACCAAATAAAAGATGATGGATTCTAACCTAAAGTTCACTGATCGATCTTACTCAAATGGTAGACTGATGATGATTTTGCAGCCAGTCCGTTGAATACTTTTTTGCAGGTATGCCTAGCGAGGGGTTCTTTTGGCAGCATGCCTGGGAAAAGCCCCTCTGGGTGACTTCTTTCTGTGATGTGCCTGGCAATCTCATGCTGCTGAGAGGAGCTGCTCCAGGCAGCTGCTTTCCACCATGTGCCTGGGGATACCTGCCTCTGTCCAGCCATGGCTGCTGCTGAATTTTCAAGTGACAGGCTGGTTTTTCTCAGCAGAGAGGGCCACTGGCACTGGCTGACAGTGGGAAGAAGGGACAACATGAGGGTAGCCAAAGGTTGCTGACACCTGCTCGAAGAATTCAGAGTGTGACTATTTCTCCTCCTCCTTGAGGCCATGTGATTCCCTTTGTTCAAAAAGGATGGGCTATCTTTCCCTTTCTCTGGCCAAGGGGCTCCAGACATTTAGCTAGCCCATTGCCATTCTTATTTTCTCTGGATATGGGCTTGCAGCAGCCCTGGCTATTTATGTGCTGGAGACAGCTCTGCTTGTCTGCCTCCCTCCTGAGCCATGTGAAATACATGGGAACATGTTTAACATCTGTACACATACATGATGCTGCCAGCAACATAATACCATAACAATTATGCAGAGCACATTATAAGTATTCATAAAATAACCTTGCATGGCATATTTTGCAGTATCCATACAATTACATTGCAAAGGTGAAGTGAAGCATTACACAGATCATACCAATGTTGGGGTGGAGTAAGGATGCATCCCTTGACAACATAGGCAAAGAAGATGGCCTCATTGGTCTATTGGAGCCAGGTCTCAAAACCTTAATATTGAATAAGAGCTGATAGGAAAGGTGGGGAATTGTGGTGAAGGGCCTTGAAAGACTAGATACATTTGAAAATTAGTCCAAAATCAAAAAAATTAAATTCAATAAAGACAAAAAACTATACTTAGGAAAGAAAAATCAAATGAACAAACTCAAAATGGAAACCCATTGACAAGGCAACAGTACTGCAGAAAAGGATCAGGGTTTATAGTGGCTTACAAATTGAGTATCATCGGTGGTGTGGTGCTGTTGAGAAAAAGGCAAATGACATTCCAGGATGTATGAACAGGAGTGTCAGATACCAGAGAGAGCTAAAAACTGTCTTGCTCTACTCAGAACTGGCAAGGCCTCAACAAGAAAACCACATCAAGTTTTAAGCAATGCTTTTTAGGAAAGTTGTGAACAGAATGGAGATAGACTAGACAGTTATGTCTTCACCTAAAATCTTAGTTTGAACTTGGTTAGTCCGAACTAAGTAGCTCAAAAGTTAGTTTGAGCTAAGCGTGGTTTTTTTAGTTCAAACTAGCTTTTAGTTCAAACTTTTTAGTTCTAACTAAAAAAGTGTGGCTAATTTGAACGAAAACTTAGTTTGAGCTAAAAAAAACACGCTTAGTTTGAACTAACCACAAGTTTGAAATTTTTTAATTTGAACCAGCATGTCTACATCGGGCTAGTTTGAACTAAATATGCAACTTAGTTTGACCTAAGCAGTTAGTTCAAACTAACCGGCCAAACTAACTAGTTCGAACTAAGCTTTGCTTACTTTGAACAAAAACATTTTTAGTTGAAACTAGAGAAAGCCTAGTGTAGATAGGGATCAAATTAGTTCAGATTAGGGCTCCTTAATTTGAACTAATTTGCTAGTGTAGACATAGGCAAAGAGACCAACAAAAATGGTAAAAGGTTTAGAAAACCTGACCTATGAGAAAAGGTTGAAAACATTGGGAATGTTTAATTTAGTGAAGAGGATGCTGTGGTAAAAGCCTTTAAATAAGTTAAAGGTTGTTCTAAGGAGAATAGTAGCCCATTGTTCTTTATGTGCCCTGCTGGTTAAATGGAATAGCCTACGTAGGATGGTTGTGGAATCCCTGTCATTGATTGTTTTTAAGAACAGAATTAGATGAAAACTTGGCAGGGATGGTCTAAGAGGTATACTTTAATTTTGCCTCACCATGTGGAGAGAAACTTGATGACCTCTTAAGGCCCTTTCTCAGTTCTAGCTTTCTTTACATTTCTATGATTCTCTATTGGATGTGATCAGAAGGTGAAAACAGTGCAGGGTTGCAGAGAGGGGTGACATGGTCAAAGCAGTGAGCTAGAAAAATTATCTTTACTTGGACATAGGGGCAGGCAATCCAAGCTGAAATGCATTTTCTGTAAATAATCTTGCCAGAAAAAGGCAGTAGCTCAAATATTTGCAAAAAGGTCAGAGTACTTGGTCAACAAAAAGTGAACAAACATCTGTGGATTTTTATTTCACAGCTGCACAGACTTGTATGTTATTCAGGAACATCATAAAGCAGGGGTACTCAAACTTTTTGTGAGCCGGTCCACATTCAGCCTTCCACCATTGACCAGGGTCCACAAACAACTCGGGTGAGGTGGGGGTGAGTGGGAGCGGGGGGGGCGCGAGTGGGAGTGGGGGGCGGCAAGTAGGAGCGGGGGTCGGCGATGCCAGGAGCGTGGGGGGACGAGTGGGAGTGGGGGGCGGCGATGCCAGGAGTGTGGGGGGGCCGAGTGGGAGCGGGGGGTGGCGATGCCAGCCGCGTGGGGGGGGCGAGTGGGAGCGGGGGGTGGCAATGCCGGAAGCGGGGGGGGCGGCGATGCCGGAAGCGGGGGCGGCGATGCCGGGAGGGGGAGGTGCCACTGGGAGTGGGGCAGCGGCTGCGCAGCAGGCTCCTTGGGGGGGACGGGGAGTGCAGCGAGCAACAGAAGTTGCTCAGCTGCCCTTAGAGCAGGGGTACTCAAACGGCCTTCATGCAAATAGGCCCCTGTCGCGGTCCACCAGAAACCTCTTTGCGGTCCGGATTGTGGACCGCGGGCAGCCATTTGAGTACCCCTGTCATAAAGGAATGCAAGAATAAAATACAAATAAGGCTAAGACATGAAAAGAGCAAAATGTATAAAGAGACTGTGGCTTAATGGATTAGACAGCAGAGTGGACAATGACAGCTGCTGACTCTGCTGCTCATCTGTTGAGTGATCATGAATAAGTCTTGTAGCTTCTCTATGCCGCCACATGCCCATCTGTAAAATGGACATAATGATATTTGCCTTCATTATAAGTGCTTTGTGCTTCACTGCCTCTGTTACCCCAGACCTAAAGGGTTCCTGCAGGATAAGTAACAGCTGCAACTGCTGATTGAGCTGTATTTGAGCCTGGTCTCGCCACCCACAGGCACCCAGAAAGACTGGGCGTGCAAGGGTGGGGGGAGGGCACTGTTGGAAGGAGTGTCCAAACCCAGAAGAACCAGGGTCCACCAGAGGTAAGCCCATGGAGGTGGAGCTGATGGCAGCCTTGGGGGCACCTTAAGGCCCTGAGGGGATCATATGACCAGTGACACCTAGAGGAAAGTAAAAGCAAGGAGGAACCTCAGGGAAAGCTCTGATCTCATGGAAACCCAAATGCTGCCTCTGTGGGCTAACATGACATAGTGGGAAAGAGCATCCATATAGAAGCTGGGCCAAACCCAAGACAACTAAACCCCAAGAGACAGAATCTGTGTGTTCCCTGGTGACAAGGGATACACTGCCAGTAGACTTTGCATGTGTCACTGTTATTAGTCAGAACTAATTCAGTGCAGAATTTCAGCACGATAGTGTTAAAATAATCATAATTATTGACCAAGAGAGCTCTGGCCTGATCTCCATTGTTTGCTCAGATGCATGGTATTGTGATTGTGATTGTGCAAGATGGCAAGCTGCATGTTTGTGTGTGTGTGTCTGAGGTCAGACTCAAACACATACAGAGTAATTCATAAAACAGTTTTTCAGAGCTGGCTCAGTTAGGGTCTGAAAGACCATGGATAGCACCAAATACAACATGCTAACTTCCTAAGCCTATAGAACTTCAGTTGCATGGAGCTACACAGAAAAAATAAGCTTCTTTATGGACTTGATTGTGGAAGGTGCAGAGCACTCTGACCCGGATCCAGTGAAACACTTAAAACACTATTAACTTCAAGCACAGGGCAGTCCCACTGACATTCAGTTATCTCATGAATTATTCCTGACTCCTGGCAGCCTGTGCTTGAAGGTAAGTGCAGGCTTATGTGCTTGGTGAACTGGGTCCAGAGGGCTCAGGACTTTTCAGGATTGATCCTGTGTACAGAAGATGCACATATGTTGATGATATGTTTCTGAAGAGGAAGGTGCAACAAGAAAGGCCTCCTGATTCATTCTGCAAAAGTAGGGCAATCAGCAGGTTATCTTAAGCACCTGTACATGAACACAAGAAGTCTGGAAACAAGCAGGAGGAACTGAAAGTCTTGGCACAATCAAGGAACTGTGATGGGACGGGAATACCCAAGATTTGGCAGTGTAAATCACACAATTGGAGCACTGTCTTCGATGTTCCCTCTAACACCCTGAGACAGCTGAGAACTTGCTGCACGCCTACTCTGCGGGCCCAATCCTGTCACCCCACTGGCCCAGTCCTGCACCCCCATGGGCCTGATCCTCCCCCCAGCTCTCCCAGTAAGCCACCCCCAAGCCAGCCAAATCCCTTCCTCCTACTCTAGCCCACTCTCCACAGTAACCCCCAGCTGACCCGACCACCCCCCC
>VOCP01030149.1:0-18024 GCA_007922195.1 Podocnemis expansa
GCAGCCCTTGAAAGAAAAAGTGAGGCTTGCAGGCAGGGAGCTGCTGCAGGCTGGGGGAGTTAAAATCTCTGTCAATTTCAAAAGGGATAGCCCTGTTAGTCTAGTCCAGTAAAAAACCAACAGATCTTCTCCCACCAAAGCTCATGCAAAAAACAAATCTGTTAGTCTTAAAGTGCCACATAACTCCTTGTTGTTTTTAAAATCTCTGGCCTGTCAGGCAGCTCTGCAACCGGCAGCTGGCAGGAAGGAGCAGAGCCAGCAGTGAAGAGCTCAGAGGAGGGGTGGGGGCTGGGGAGGAGGGAGCAGGGAGCAGCAGCCCACAGCCTGGAGGAGGGGAAGGGACGGGAGAAGCACTGGGGGATGGAGGAGCAGCAGCCCCGGGTCAGAGGAGGGTGGGAGAGCAGGGAGCCAGCAGCTCAGGGAAGCCATGGGGGTGGGGGGAGGAGGTCTCAGGACAGAGGGGACTTCAGGGAATGAAGGCGATGAGGGAAATGACTGAGGGGATCAGGGAGGAGACAAGTTGTAAAGGACTTAAAGACTAACACATTATTGTTACTTATTTTCTGTTTCATAGATTTCAGTGTGGATTTTATTTTACTTTGCTTTATTTCTTTTTGTGTACTTTGTATTTTTTTTTTATTTTTATTTTCTCTTGGTCTGGTTAGTTTGGGTGGCATGGTTTAATTGTTTTGTATTTACCTTTTACCACATGCCATGGCAGCCTCAGTCCTGTCCACAGGACTTTACAAACTTTGGAGCACCTCACGCACTCCCTTTACAAGCATGGTGGTCAGGAAAACAGGTTAAAAAGTCTTCCATTGTAGCAGAGGGAGAAGGAATAAGCCAATGAAGAATCCTGCTCCTTCTTGCCAACTCTATAGAAACCTATAGATTGAGCTCTGGACAGTTAAACAAGGAGTTTTGTGGAACTTTTAAAGACTAACCCATTTATTTATCACATTTCTCCCATGAAAGCTCATGCGATAAATAAATGTGTTAGTCTTTAAAGTGCTGCACAACTCCTTGTTTGTTTTGCTGAGCTAGACTAACATGGCTATCTCTTTGGAGCTCTGGACAATTGAGGCTTTTCAGAGAACCCCAAGTTATTGGGACTAGGGATGAGCTGTTTTCCATAGCATCCTCCCCCTTCAGAATTATTTTATGGAGAATCCTATTCCACAAAAGCAAGCCTGTTTTGAAGGACAAGTGTTGGGCCATGTATGGAGTAGGAAGGTGTTTCCCAGGACAGTTGAGTTGTCATGGGAGAGAGGAGCAATGTTCCTTCTAAGCTGATGATGCAGCTGAGCAAGTTGAGCTGATGAGCCGGAGCCCGGCAGTGGGTCAGGGAACCAGGAGGAAACTTGCTCAGCTGCATCCAAAAGTTGCTAAGCTGCATCATTGGCTTAGAGGGAACATTACAGGGAAGGGTGGCAGGTGGGAGACAGTGGGAGAAGTGAGCAATGGCTGGGGACAGCAGAGAAGCAGTGGCATGGTAAGAGATGGCAGGGATGCAGTAATGGGGGGTGGGGGAGTGCGGCATATTTGAGGAAGCCGTGGCATGTTTAGATTTTCTCATAGGCCCTAGTGCAGCTGACTCCTTTGTTAAAATTGTGTTTTATAAGTCCTAAACATGACGTGTAATACTAAGAAATGAAAATACAAAGGAGAAAAGTTTAAAATTGAACATAGATTACTTGCAATTTTTAGCACAACTTACTGCTGTGAAGCACCGTATTCCACAATGAAATTTGTTAAATCAAAACATTGTGCAATACTTAGAGCTCAGCACTTGTGAAAGCTTTTACATACTGCATTGACAAGTTACTGCCCAGATTTTAAAAAACTTGCCACTAGGCTACAGTATTCTACATCCAGCGACAGTTAAGTTTTTACTGTATAGGCCTAGTTTTAATGGTAACCTTAAGTAATTATTAGAATCTCACGTTAGTAGGATCAATATTTGCCCTGTTTTTAAGATACACTTAAAGCGTGCAATAAATTTTAAGCTTTGTAATTTTGGAATAGGTGAAAGTATGTGGTTGTATGCCTCAGTGCGGCTCTTGAAGGTTTAATAATCGACTTGTGCAGCTCTTGAGTTCCATAACTTAGGCCATCCCTGCTATGTAGGGTCTCCTTAGTCGTGACTGACTGCGCTTAGCACAGCTTCCCTTGGGTTTTGTTAACCCTTTCCAGGTGAGTGTGGGGCAGTCGCCCCCCCACACAGATAAAGAGGAGCTGGTCACAGAATGAAAGGTTCATCAGAAGAAGAAGCAGGGCTGACCTACAGGGGGTATTTCTTGCTGCTGGGCCATGTTGGCAGAGAGTGAGATTCTGCGGGCAGAGAGGCAACATCCCCAGAGTATTGACTGCCCTACAAGCCCGTGCTCCTTCCTCAGCCAGGCCCTTCAGTTCAGCTACAGCGCATCCAGCCCCAGTCACTGGCACTGCCAGACCAAGCCTGCATGGGAAAAGCAGCTGGCGTTGTTTTCAAGGGCTGAGCTTGGGAGATGAGTGGAAGATGCACCTGGGAGTTCTGTCCTGTGCCATTGAAATATGGCATAAAAGAAGTAAGAACATAAGAACGACCACACAGGAACAGACCAATGGTCCCTCTAGCCCAGTGTCCTGTCTTCTGACAGCATCTTGTGCCAGCTGCTTCAGAGGGAATGAACAGAACAGGTGATCATCAAGTGGGAGTGGTCCTGCTTTTTTTGGCAGGGGGTTGGACTAGATGACCTTGTGGGGTCCCTTCCAACCCTATGATTCTATGATTCTATGATAAGTGACCCATTCCACCCTCAGTTCCCAGCTTCTGGCAAATAGAGGCTGGGGACATGTCACAGCATGGTTTTGCTACCCTGCCCATCCTGGCTAATAGCCATTGATGGACCTATCCTTCATGAACTTATCTAGTTCTTTTTTGAACCCTGTTATAGCCTTGCTATAGTGTTATAGTCTTGACCACATCCTCTGGCGAGGAGTTCCACAAGCTGACTGTGCCTTGTGTGAAGAAATCCTTCCTTTTGGTTGTTTTAAACTTCTGCCTATTAATTTCATTTGGTGACCCCCTTGTTCTTGTGTGATAAGGAATAGATAACACTTCCTTCTTTAAGATATAGTGTGGGGCAGGCAATTTTCTATTTAAATAAGGAACATTCCTTGTAGTGTGGAACTGCTGGTAACCTCACTGGGGAAGTTCCAGAAGAGGGCCAATGTTGTGGCAAATTTTTTAGGGAGTAAATAGGATGACTCAGGTAGTTTTAGGCCTGTCAGACTAACACAGATCACAGGCAAGATAATGGAGTGGTTGATTCAGGACTCCACTGCTAAAGCAAGAATTGAAGGACAGGTAAAATTCAAGGACAAGTAATGCATTTAATGAAAATGAATATGGGGTTTATGGAAAAAGGATCCTGTCAAACAAACTTGATATCTGTTTTTGAGGCGATCACAAGCTTGGCTGGTAAAGTTAATTGTGTTGATGTAATCTGCTTAGACTCCAAGGTGTTTGACTTGGTATTGGGTGACCTTTTGATTAAAAAACTTGATAGATATAAAATTAACATGGCCCACCCAGCTAACTGATAGAGTTTCAGTATGTAAGTGTAAATGGGGAATCATCATCGATTGGATGCGTTTTCAGCTAGCTCCTGCAGGGATCAGTGGTTGATCTTACGCTGTTAAACATTTTTATTAATGACCCAGAAGAACACATAAAATTAACACAGATAACATTTGCAGATGACAGAAAAATTGAGAGCAAATAATGAAGAAGGCAGGTCTCTGACACAGAGCGAGATGGATTGCTTGATAAGTGGGACACAAGCCAACAATGTACATGCTTAATATAGCTAAATGTCTGTATCCGGGAACAAGGCATGTGGCCTGAACTTGTGCAATGGGGGACACCACCTTGGGTAGCAGTGACTGTGAGAAAGATGTGGTGGGTAATCAGTGGAACCTGTGATGCTATGCATCCGAAAGAGCTAATATGATCCTGGGATGTACATGGAAAAATCCCCAGTGGAAGTACAAAGGCTATTTCACCTCTCTGTTAAGACACTGGTGTGACCCCTCCTGGAATACTGTGTCTGGGTCTGGTGTGCGCAATTCAGGAAGGATGTTGATAAACTAGAGAAGGTTCAAAAAAGAGAATGGTTGAACTATTGGAAAAGCTACCTTAGAAGGATAGACATAATAATCTCACTCTGTTTAACACAGACTTGGTTACAGT
The DNA here is from genome assembly GCA_007922195.1 of Podocnemis expansa. NCBI lineage: Eukaryota > Metazoa > Chordata > Testudines > Podocnemididae > Podocnemis > Podocnemis expansa. The sequence continues at coordinate 4,235 of VOCP01030149.1, forward strand.
CTGCAAGTGTCTACCAGGAACGTGACAGGCCCAGGCCATGACCCCTTGCCACGATCCAGTGCCCAGGCCTGATCCCGTGTTGGGCTTCTGCTGCTGCCAGCCTGACTCCTGATCCCCGGCTGCGTTCGGGGCTGGGAGAGGTGGGCGCTGCTGTAGGTGGCCCGACCTGGATCCCCAGACAGGGACAGGGACAGAAGAGGCGGGTGCCACTGTGGTTGAGTCAGACCCGGGTCCCCAGCTGGGGCCAGGGTCAGCAGAGGCAGGTGCTGCTGTGGGCAGACCAGCCTGGATTCCTGGTCGGGGCCAGGGAGAGGCAGAGACTGCCCTGGGCACTCGAGGCACTGGCTCTGAGACTCGGGGCACATGCCCCGTGTGCCAGGTGCCAGTGATGTCCCTGATATCTACATAGGGAATAAATATGTGATGGGGGCCCTTCAGTCCAGCTGAGGAAAATCTAACATGATCCAATGGCTGGAAGTTGACACTAGACAAATCCAGGCAGGAAATAAGGCATAAACTTTTAACTGCGAGAGTAATTAACCATGGAAATAATTTCCCTAGGGTCATGGTGGATTCCCCATCACCAACAATTTTTAAATACACTTTTCTAAAAGATCAGGTCTAGGAATTAGATGGAGGATGTCCCATGGCCTGTGTCATATTGGAGGCCAATGAGATGATTACTGCTGGCCTTGGAATCTCTGAGTCCCAGAGCTCTGAGATCTGCCTGCCCTGTGCTGGAGAACAGATCAACCCAAAGGATTCCAGAGAGTCTAGGGAGAGGATAACATGGGATTTCCAGCGATGGATGTAAGATAAAGAGCCAGAAGGGAAAGTGTGAGGATAGATGGGGCGGCTATGGGGCTGTATCTCGAGAGGCAGATCAACTCTCAACCTCACCCTGTGCTCCTTTTGGACTCCGTTCCCTTTAGCTCTACGAGATGTTCTCAGACATCATGCGCTACCTGCCCGGCCCCCAGCGTGCAGCTTTCAAGCAGTTGGTGGGGCTGGAGAAGTTCATTGAAAGGAAGGTGAAGGCGAACCTGGAGACCCTGGACCCCAATTCCCCTCGGGATTTCGTCAACAGCTTTCTGATCAAAATGCAGCAGGTACTGGCATTGGGTTTTCAGCCAGGGGGTGGGGAAGAAGAGAGTAATTGCTTGGTACTTGATCAATACAGTACAATGGTGTCATGTCTGGATTCTGGAGAGCCACACCTCCAGAGTCCTCTCAAGCATCTTGGCTTTTTTTTTACTTTGAAAGGAAAAGCAAAATCCTTCCTCGGAGTTTTTCATAAGGAACATTGTTATGACCGCGCTCAACATCTTCTTCGCTGGGACAGAGACGGTCAGCACCACTCTGCGCTATGGCTTCCTCATCCTGTTGAAATACCCAGAGATAGAAGGTAACTGGAAAGGGGAGACAAAGAAAACACTAAGAAGGGCCACAGTTGCAGTTGTGTAAATCAGCCAGGCTCTGCTGAATTCAGTGGAGGCTTCTCCGTTTATACAAGCTCCAAATGGGGCTGGACATTCACACCCCAATAGAGAATTTGAAATGAGACCAGGACCTTATTGATTTCACTCCAATGTGATTCAGAGGAAGCCAGCAGTCTGGCAAGTCAGGTTTCCTGGGATCAGTCCAGAGCCCCACAGGTTGCAATGGTCTTGGGGCTGGATGCTGATCTCAGCTCCCCTGGAAAGCTCTCTGGAAACAGAGACTTCCCCTGTGGTCACAGAAGCCGCACTCCAACCTCTTGCCAAACCCACACTGTGCCTTCAGCATAGGCCCCCACTTTGAGCTCTGCTGACATCTCTGCAGCAAAAATTCATGAGGAGATCGACCGGGTGATTGGGAGGAACCGCACCCCAAACATGGAGGACCGGAGCCGGATGCCCTACACCCATGCCGTCATCCATGAGTGCCAGAGGTTCTGTGACATCATCCCCACGGGAGTGGCACGCCGGGTGACCAGGGACACCCAGTTCCGGGGGTACACTATTTCCAAGGTAAGGCTGCTGGGACGTCTGTTCCCTGCCCCACCCTCAGGGTTGTATACGGCTGAGCATTGTCACATTCTTTGCATTCTAGCTCAGTGCCTCAGATGGGACCGCACCTGGGCTGTATGACTGCTCTAGGGAAGTAGTGTGCTCTAACACGTGGGGCACTGGACTGGGCTTTACTGGTTTCTGTTCCCAGCTCTGCTGCTACCTCAGTATGTGACCATGGACATTGCCCAGTGCCCCAGTTTGCCCCAGGTCTCGCTTTCACAAAATAAATTAACAATCCCTCCTTTTTTTTTGTTTACATGGGAAGCTCCTGGGGATAAGGAGTACTGCTCAGATTGTGCAACAGCTGGCACCATGGGGCCACATCTCTGGGGGCTACTGTAATATATTTAATAATAACATCCAGAGGTGTGGTTAAATATTCTACACCTGACTTCCAGTGCCATCTCTCTATATACACTGTGGGTGAGGAACGCCAGGAGGGACACGATGTATAGAGCGTGCCTTGCATCTTGCCAAGTTCCAAAGGGGCAGCCCTGTTAGTCTAGTTCAGCAAAAGAAGTAAGGAGTCCTGTGGCACTTGGCTAACAAATTTATTTGTCGCATGAGCTTTTGTAGGAGAAGATCCCACTCTGTCAGCTCATGCAACAAATAAAGCTGTTAGTCTTTAAGTGCCACAGGACTCCTTGCTTCTTTTGCTGTATATATCAGAGTGCAGCTGGTGAAATCTGAATAGGTTCAGTGGTTGGGGACCTGGTCCTATATTATTATATTTTCTATTTTATTGGTGAAAAGAAGCCCCCTCCACCCCTGGTTAGGGACTGTGCAAACACAGAAAAAAGAACACCTGCTGAGCTTGCAGTCTCAGGGTATGTCCACACTTACATCGTTATTTCGAAATAAGTTAATTTGAATTAAGAACATGTTAATTCGAATTAAGGAAAAAGCTCAAAGCAAAATAGCATGTCCAAACACAGGACTTGCTATTTCTTTTTAGGAGAGGGGCACGATGGGAGGTGTGGCAACATGGCCCCCTCCCTGGGCCATGCCCCCACCCAATATAGGCTAAAAGGAAGGCACCCTGGGAAGGAGAAGGCAAAAGTGTTATTTCAAAATAACACATCCGAACAGCTTTATTTCAAAATAACCGTTTTGAAATAACAGCCGTTTCGATTTAAAGAGGGTTTAAGCTATTTTGAAATGACAGCTCTTATTTGGAAATGACGGAGCCTGTCATTTCAAAATAAGAATACATCGTGTGGACCTAATCTCTTTTATTTTGAAATAACCAGTGTTATTTCGAAACAAAAGAGACATGTGGACACACTAAGTGTTAGATAACTTTGATTACTGGTGGTGGACATGCCAGTGGCCTGAGATGAGATGTTAGATGCAGAAGGGGAGGTTCTGAACTATTACATAGAATTCTTTTTGGGTGTCTAGCTAGTGAGTCTTGCCCACTTGCTTAGGGTTTAAATGATTGCCCTATTTGGTGTTGGGAAGGAATTTTTGCCCAGGGCAAATTGGCAAAGGCCAATTTTTTTTTCCTTCCTCTGCAGTGAGGGGCATGGATCAATTGCTGGTGGATTCTCTGTACCTCAACGTTTTAAATAATTTGAGGACTTTAATAACTCAGTCATAGGTTAGAGAATTATTAAAGAAGTGGGTGGGGGAGGTTCTGTGGTCTCCATTGTGTAGGAGGTCAGACTAGATGAGCATATTAATCCTCTCTGACCTTAGAGTCTATGAGTCGATGAGAACAGTGGCATCAGGGTTTCTTGGTAAGAGTGAGGCGTCAGGATTCCTGGCCTCTCTTTCCAGCTCTGGGGAGGAGCAGAGAGCAGTAGATAGAACAGAGGTCGTTGCATGAACTTTAGAATGTGGCCTAGTCAGGCCATTTGAAACTTAAATATTTGTTTTTACTGCGTCTCCTGCAGATAATAATTCAACATAATTGTTCGACGGAGATGCCCAGGTATTGAGTGCTGTGTCTTAACCATGTTTAATCATTGCTGTTTAACACCTTCTCTTCCCCCCCAGGGGACCGAGGTGTACCCAGTACTGGGATCTGTGCTCTATGACCCCACACAATTCAGCAACCCGGAAACCTTTGACCCCCAGACATTTCTTGGATGACAATGGCCAGTTTAAGAAGAGCGACGCCTTTGTGCCCTTCTCCATAGGTATGAACGTGCCAACAGAGCTCAGCTCAGGACATCCCAAGCAGCAAGATATAGTCCTGTCCCAGTCGTCTAGCTGCTGGAGGTCATGCTGTGTACAGAGAAGTATAGGGCAGGTTGCTCCCTGTTGTAAATCAGCATTACTCCACTGCTGTCAATTGGGCCAGATTTCAAGATGCCCCTGGGGTCAGAGCAGTAGTTCACACACACCCAGGGTTAGGTGTGCACTGAAGCATTTTGCTGAATCAGGACCTTGTATTGTGAGCTCTTTGGTGCAGGGATCATCTGTCCCCATAGCCATAACATTGCTCCTCCTTTGTCTTCTATCCTAGGAAAAAGGTATTGTTTCGGGGAGATGCTGGCACGCATGGAACTCTTCCTCTTCCTCACCAGCATCCTTCAGAACTTCAGCTTTGGCTCTCCTGTTGACCCCAAAGACATCGACATCTCCCCAAAGCTGGTTGGGTTTGCCACCTTTCCACGTAGCTATGAGATCTGCCTCATTCCACGTTAACAGCCCCTTGGAAACTGGCAAGACTACTTGGAGTGACCTTGGGGAAGAAGAGAAGGGGGGCAAATCTGGGGATGATATCGACCAGACCAGCCAAAAACAGTTAATGGTCTGCTCCCTGTCTAACTGCACTGCACAGCAACCTCTGACTCTGGGTGTCTTTGTCATTTGGCTTCTGTCTCCCCGCTCCTAGTCTCTGGCTTACCTCTGCCAGCTCTGGCGTTTGGCTTCTGCTCTTCCAGTACTGTCATTTTCAGGAGGTCACGCCATCTTGGACCCAATTCTAAGTAGTAAGGCCAGCTCTTAACTTCACCTCTAGGTCTGCAGCAGGCAATGAGGAATGAGAGAGACACTCCTTTATTGTGTTGGGAACCTATTAGGATGGAGCTAATAGGGTGCGTCATCTAATACAGTGGTTCCCAAACTTTTTGAGTATGAGGACCCCTTTTTAACACCAAAAAATTTTGTGGACCCCCCAAATTATAATAGTTGTTGTCAGGGACTGACTGCAGGCAGTGGTGCTGCAGAAGGGCAGTGGAGGACCTGGACCCCGCCTGCTCCCAAGACATGGGGGCATATCCAGAGTCAGGCTGCTCACAGCAGGCAAATACAGTTCATTTATTCAATACAGTTTAGAGCCCTCTCCAACATAGATTGCTGGCCAGCAGTGGTTGGGGCCGGATTGAGCACAGGCTCCCTGCTGCTGGCCAGCAGCAGCTGGTGCTGGACGTATTCACGGACACATTGTAATAACTGTGCGGATCCCCAGGAGTCCCTGGACCACAGATTGGGAACCACTGATCTAGGAGAATCTGGCTGTGGGAAACTGCTGTTCAGAGCTAAATGGAAACTTAGATTTCCCAACTGTTCAAGGGAGTGAATGAGAGCTACCCTTTGAAACAGAAACCTTTCCATGTAACTATAATGTTGGTTTGCCATGGAGCAAGACTCTAGCAGGCTCTGTGCCCAAGAAGTTCTGTTTCTCTTCTTCCCAGTATTCTCCTCAGGATTTGAAATTGTGGGGGGGACAAGGGGAGATATAGAGGAAGTTGGGGGTGCTCACTAACTTGATATAACACTATTACGAGCTGATAACTGGGGCGGGGGGGGTGTTGGGAAATTCAGGGGGGTGTTAGGGAAATCCCTGCTTCTTCCACAGTCCTTCTCCTGGCTTTCTCCTCCAGCGCACATTGGCTATGTCTACACTACAGGGCTCGGTTAAGCTGGCTTAATAAAGTCTGCTTAAAGTAGACTTTATTAAGCCGGCTTAGCATGGCCACACTCAAAACACCAGGAGACTGCCCATGTCCACATCAATGTTCCCTCTAATTACTCATAGACTGTGTGAATGAACAATTTCTTTGTGTGCACAAAAACATTTCTTTGTGAGCATCGATATTAGCACTATTGAATTTTCTTGTGCACACTTCAATTTTTGTGTGCGCAGTTTTCATGACCTGTGTGCGCACGCACACACGCACAGCTTAGAGGGAACAGTGGTCCACACTGTAAGCTGCTAGGTCTCCCTAGGAGTAGTGCATTGTGGGTATCTGGCCCACCGTGCACCACAGCAGAGGTGTCCCTCTCTTCCAGCCACTCCTTTACTACAGGAAGTGAGTGACCGCACCACCCTCCATGCTGTGTTGGGCAACAGGGAGCCCATCAAGGCAGGGAGCCTGATGTAGCCCAGCGATGTGCCAGCGCAGCACGCCACACCCTCCCTGTGTTGCCCAGACTCCTCTGGCTCTGGAACAGGTGCTGCAGGGCCACTGCCAGCGCAGGGGCAGGGCGCAGCAGTTGTTAAGACTTGAACACCAGGAAACAGCACATAGAGGAAGGTGAAGTCAAATCACCTGGTATAATGAGGGAAAAAAAATCCAGTCAGGATTTAATCCTGCTTTCACACAATCTAATCTAAAAGAAATAGCAACTTTCTTTCTTTCCATGTGCTATTTCCCAGTGTTTGAATCTTAACAGCTGCTTTGATTTGCTGTTACTCTGGGACCTGATGCTACATTTTACACTCCCCTGCATTTATTTCCTACCATTCTGTAAACTCCCACATCTTCAAACTGTCTGATGAAGTGGGATTTTTCGCCCGTGAAAACTCGTCCAATAAATAAATTTGTTAGTCTTAAACAGTGCTTCTGGACTCCTTGTTTGTTTTACAACAATATGAGGAGGGGTCCTTTGAGAAGTGGAGACACACAGGGTTAGTCAGAGAGGGGGAGAGACAGGCAGGGTCAGGCTGAAAAGGACAAGGGGGAGACAAGGGTTTTGGCAGAGAAGGGGGAGACACCGAGGATTGGGCTGAGAAGAGGAAGGGGAGACACACAGCTTTGGGTAGAGAAGGGGGACACCCAGGGTCAGGCAGAGAAGGGCAGGGGGGAGACACACATGTTTGGGCAGAAAAGGGGGAGACATGAGTTCGGGCAGAAAAGGAGTGAGACAGGCAGGGTCGGGCTGAGAAGGGGGGAGACATGCAGGGCGGGCAAAGAACGGGGCAGACATGGGGTCGGCCAACGAATGGGGGAGACATGGCAGAGCAGGTAAAGGACAGGGGAGACGTGGGGCAGGCTGAGAATGGGGGAGACATGCAGAGCAGGCAAACAACGGGGGAATGCCAGGTCAGGCTATGATGCCTGGTCCTGCTCAGAACGGGGGAGATCAGTCAGGGAACATGGGGAGTTTGGCTGTGGTCCACACAGCTGAGAACACTCCCAGCTGTGTTGTGCCTTCTAGCCAGCCTCCATCCTCTTGTTTTCTGTGGTTGGGAGGCCAATTAAGTTGACTTAAGGCAACTTCCCCTCCACATTGCCTTAAGTCGACTTAATAAAGTTGACTTAACTGTAAAGTTGATTTTATATGCGGAAGCAATAAAGTTGATGTTACCTGATGCTAAAGTTGACTTTGTTGCCCTGCAATGTAGACAGGGCTTTGTTTAAGTCGACTTAAGGGCCCGTAAGTCAACTTAAACACACAGTGTAGACATACCCATTGGCTGGATCCAATCTCCTAGGTCTTGCATCCGCAACAAGAAATCCATCATTAAACAGTAACTCGCTGGGTTAGTCCTGCCCTGTCATGTGGTGTATTACCATGGGCAGTTACTACCTTTCTTTGCAGTGGTGAGCACATTTTTTTGGATTACACTTTTGTCTGCAAAATGCAGAAGTGGGCAAGAACTTGGTTTGTTCGTTTGAACTGCATCAGTTTTGTGAAATTAAAAGAAAAAAAGCCAAACCATTTAATTTTGATGGTTTCAAAATAAAATGTTTTGATTTTCTTTTTTAGTTTGGAAAAATTTTTCAAAATTCCTTTTCTTTCTTTAAAAGTCTGTTTAAAACATGTTCATACTTGGAATGAGCCACTAAGTTTGGGCTTGAAATATTTTCACTTTTCAATTTGCTGAAAACATCTACGGTCTCTGTCTGTGGTTCAGCCCCCAAAACCATCCTTTGGAGTTGCTGGTAAACCAAAAAAAAAAAAAAATCTGCTATTGGAATAAGTGTGTTTGGCACCACCGTCTGCTGGGTTGTCTTTAGATCTGGCCTGATGGCAGTCACCACCCCCTATAAGAAGAATGTGACACTGTGTGTGCAATACAGTGCTGGACAGGACTTGTGCTGGTTGCCTGCCTAGGGATGAAATCCGGTCACACTTCAGTCTGTTACTGGAGTATGTGGTCATCACTCAGTGTGTCAAGCCAACCTCCTCCAAGCCTCTTTTTAAATATATCTGACAAAGCAACTTCTCTGCCAAGGGGGCCCCAGGCTGGGGTACTGCTGCAGAGGACGAGTCAGGGGCAGACCAAGGGGGAAGGGGCTGGCAGAGAGATAGTTTGGGGTAAGAATCTGAGCAATACTGGGAGGTGAGTGAGTGAGAGGCTCAGATGGGACAATATCTGCCCAGCTGCAGTGGTGTGGGCCACAGGGTGGGGAAGTGGGTGGCTTTTGCATAGTAGGGGGTGGGGGGAACAGGTAGTTTAGGGGAAATGGGGGGTGGAGAGCTTTGTGCTGGGCTGGGGGGGTGGCTAGGAGGGCCTAGGTGGTGCAACAGTTGGTTACTCACCGTAACCGCCCTTCTTCAAGACGGGCTGCTCACATATATTCAGTTACAGGTGTCTACGTGCCGCAGTGCATGGTAGCTCAGAAAGTCTTTAGCGTTAGCCTGTCAGGTCAGCGCGCACGGCCAATGCCCCCTCCACGCTGCGGCTATATAGGTGACTGTGACCCTGACCCTCCCAGTCCCATATACCTTTGCCAACTCCGTTAGGGGGGATGGTGGGAGGGACCTGAATGTATGTGAGCAGCCCATCTCGAAGAAGGACAGTTACAGTGAGTAACCAACTGTTCTCCTTTGAGCGCTGCTCACATCATTTAGTTACAGGTGACTGCTAGCCATACCCAAGGATGGTGGGAGGAGTTACAGTCTACCCACACTGAGTACAGCTCTGCCCACAGTGGCATCATCTCTGGCCTGTTGAGCAATGGCGTAATGCGTCGTGAAGGTATGTACTGACGACCACGTAGCGGCCCTGCAGATCTCTTGGATCGGGACCTTAGCGAGGAAAGCCGTGGAAGACGCCTGAGCTCTGGTAGAGTGAGCTCTCACAGTTTCTGGGAGAGGCGTGTTTGACCTTCTGTAGCAGTCTTTAATGCAGGTCACAATCCATTTGGAGAAGCATTGGGAGGATACCAGAGAACCTCTCATGCGTTCCATGACCACCACAAACAGTTGCAGGGTCTTGTGGAAGGATCGGGTGCACTCAGTGTAGGTTAGGAGCGTTCTCCTCACATCCAGGGTGTGCCACCGTCTCTGGTTTTCTGTCACTTGTGGGTCTGGATAGAAGACCGGCAGGCAGATTTCTTGATTCATGTGGAAGGGGGTGGCGACCTTGGGCAGGAACGAGGGGTGGTGATGCAGGACCACCTTGTTGGGAAAGAAAACCGTATATGGGGGTTCAGAGGATAGGGCTCGTAGCTCTGAGACCCTTCTGGCCGATGTAACGGCCACCAGGAAAGCCACCTTCCAGGACAGCACTAGCAGGGTGGCTGAGTCTAAGGGCTCATATGGTGGTTCTGTCAGAGCCTGTAGCACCACGTTCAGGTCCCACTGAGGCGTGGGGTTATGAACGTGGGGAAAAAGTTTTTCCATTCCTTTCAGGAATCTATGGCAGATGGGGTGTGAGAAGAGTGGGGCCCCATCTGTTGTTTGGTGAACGGGGAAGACTGCTGCCAAATACATTTTCAACGATGACAGGGATAGGCCTTTCTCCCTTTGGTCAAGAAGGTAATCTAAAGTTGTCTGAATTGGTGCAGAGATAGGGTCTATGTTTTTATCACGGCACCAAGTGGAGAAGTGATTCCATTTTGCCATGTAGGTGGACCTGGTGGAGGGTTTTCCGCTACCAACCAGGACCTTTTTAACCCTGTCCGAGCAGTGTCTCTCTTGCTCGCTGAGCCAGAGAGCATCCAGGCTGTCAGGTGCAGGAGACCTGGGTTGCGGTGCTGAAGGTGTCCCGAGTCCTGTGTCACTGTGGGAGGCAGAGCAGGGTCCTCACAGACATGTCTTGGAGGAAAGGGAACCAGTGTTGCCTGGGCCAGTCCAGGGCTATCAGAATGATGAGCGCCTTGTCTGTGAGGGCCTTCAGAAGCACCCTGTGAATCAGGGCAATTGGCAGGCAGGCATACCTTAGGGCTCCCGACCAGTTGAGGAGAAAGGCATCGCTGAGAGACCCTTTCTCCCGACCTTAGAGGGAGCAGAGCCGGGGGGCATTTGTAGTTCCACACCGTGGCATAGAGGTCGATCTGAGGGGTTCCCTGCCTGATTGTCAGCAGGGAGAAAAACCTCGTTGTGGAGGGACCACTCGTGATTCGCCAGTGGCTTTCTGCTGAGTGAATCTACTATGCCGTTGTCCACCCCGGGGAGATGGGCAGCAGTTGGCGTGAAGTGATGGTCTATCGCTAGTTGCCAAAGCTTGGTTGCTTTCTTGCATAGGGCTGAGGAGTGGACCCCCCCCTTGGCAGTTTGTGTAGAACACGGCTGCTGTGTTGTCTGAGAGGATTGGACCACTCTGCCCTGGATCTGGTCTAGGAAGGTCATGCAGGCCAGTCTGATGGCCCTGAGCTCCTTCAGATTTATGTGGCGGAAGCTGTCTTCGGGGCTCCAGGCACCTTGCGTGGAGAGGCCCCTGGACAGATGGGCATTGCACCCCAAGTTGGCGGCGTCTGTTATCAGGGTCACTGCAAGCTTGGACTCCCTGAATGGGATTCCCCCCATCGCGAAGTCAGGGTCCTTCCAAATTTGAAGGGACTCCAGGGCATGTTGGGGTACCGAGATTACCTTGTTGAAGCGGTCCTTTTCTGGTCGGAAGCTTGTGGTGAACCAGAGCTGGAACGGTCGCATCCGCAGGTGGGCTGTTCGGATTACCGATGTGGCCGCTGCCATGTGACCCAGGAGCTGCATGCATCTGCGCGCTGTGGTCAGCCTGGGCGCCTGGAGCTCCGTGATGATGGTGCAGATGGACCAAAATCTTGATAGGGGCAAGGATGCGATGCCTTGCCAGGCATTTAAGCGTGCCCCAATGAACCCTATGTCCTCAGTGAGGCAAAGCTTGGACTTTTCCAAGTTTATGCAGAAGCCCAGTGTTGAAACCCGGGTTCGCGATGTGACTGGGATGGACCAGCGACACCAATCAATGAGACAGACACCAGTTCAAGTAAACAAAAAAACTACTTTTATAGTGACACCTTAAACACCTTCAACCCCTTAACAGTGTAAAACAAGGAGATCTATGCAAAACCACTTGTAATCAACTAACAATATGAAGCAAAAATCTATATAGGACACTTATAACCAACTAATAGCATAAAGCAAAATCTAAATGAACACTTATAACTAAAATGACAATATAAAGCTAAAAACCTATGCAGAGCACTTATAATCAAGTAACAGTGTGGAGCAAGAGTCTATATAAAGCACCTGTAAAACAGCTCCAGCCAAACAACAAGATAAAGCATGTAAGTCTATGCAAAACACTTACAACCTACCAAAGTACTTATAGTTAAATAACAGTATGGATTAATGACCTACAAGAGGGTGGCCATAATAAGTCAAGGACTTTTCTGGCCTTTTACTGCCTCAACATCAGTATAGGCACTGACCAGCCCACCCGACGCGTATTTACCAATGGCTGGAAGCCATTCCTCCTTGCTAGCCAAGAAGGGTGGGCGGCAGAATAAAAAAAATAGTCAGATGAGAGAAAATAAACCCCCCCACTCCCCCCGTGTACACTGGGGAAGTTTGGGGCCAGCAGTTTAGAGCAGAAGCAGAGTAATGAACAATTATACAGTAAGAAGGATGCAAAATACAAATGACTAACAAAACACCTGGCAAATTAACAGCACAAAACTATGCTAGACCTTAAACAGCTATACCATAAAAAGATTATGCAGGATACAGAGAAAATAATAACAACTACACAAACTATACAAAACTCAGGTGAAGAAGCTACAATCACAGACTATATATAAATGGTACCAAGTAGAATGATTAAGAGAAGGTAGGAGGCCTATATCGATTTATAATACCTGTCCCAGGACCGCAGTAGAACCCAAAGCGAGGAGGCAGACCAGCTACAGCATCTCAGCACTTAATCGTTCGGCCGGCAATCCGTGTACACCCCAAAAAAAAAAGAGGGTCTCGGGGGCGGGTACTCCCTGTCTCAGTCGGGGGATCAGTCCGACCGGGTCGCGACGTGCCCTTTAGCATCCGAGGGTGGGAGAACAACAAGCTAGCTGAGACAGGGGGTTTTAATAGAATTTTGCCCAGCCAGAGTAAAAATAGCCAATTAGGAGTGGGATCCTGGTCAGGACCAATGATAAAACTGGGACCCCAGACAATGACCCCTCCTTCGTGGTGACGGGGGTGCCGAGAAACTGTTCAGGGGGGATAGGAACTCACCCCCCTCCTTGTTGACACAAAGCTAGGGAGGAAGAAACTCACACAGGAGATTGAGAGCCATCAGGGGAGATTGATACTTAACACTCTTTCCCCTTGTGCTGGATGGCCCGGAGATGGAGGCCCATCAGGGAGCATAATCCAGGGGGCTACGTCTGGGGCGGGGTGGCCATCATGGCTGCCACCTCCACTGACACCCAGGAACTCACACAGGTTCATTACCACAACGACATGGTCTTGTACTTGTCAACTTGACTTGCCCACTATGAGCCAGTCGTCTAGATGGGGTAGATTCTTACACTCCTCCTGCGTAGGAATGCTGCGACTGGTGCGGCACACTTTGTGAATACCCTGTGGGCTAGCGATAACCCAAACGGGAGGGCAGTAAACTGGTAATGGCGTTGTGCCACTACAGACCTGAAGAACCACCTGTAGTGGAGCCAAATGGGTATGTGGAAGTAAGCGTCCTTTAGGTCGAGGGCCGCGAACCACACTCCTGGGGACAGGGAGGGGATGATCTGTGGTAGGGAGATCATACAGAATTTTATTTTCCTTATGTTTTTGTTGAGAGCTCTTAGGTCTATGATGGGCCACAGGTCCTCGTTGGGTTTGGGGACCAGGAAGTAGCAGGAGTAGAACCCTTTGCCGCATTCCCTCTTGGGAAACTTTTCGATGGCTCCGAGGGAGAGTAACTTCTGGCATTCAGCCTCGAGCTTGCCTAGCAGATCGGGGTTCTCTGGGATCATGGGAGGGGACGGTTTCTTGTCCTGGGGGGTTGAGAGGAACTGGATGTGGTATCCTCTTGCCACTGTGTCGAGGACCCATTGGTCCGACATGACCTGGGTCCATCGTGGGCAAAGTGGCAGAGGCAGTGGCAGGAGAACAGGGGTTGTGGAGTGCTGCCCTCAGGGGGACCGTCAAAAACGCTGTTTGCGGCCCGACGAACAGTCCGACCCCTGTCCACGCTGGCCTGACTGGGAGGCGCCCAGCTTACCCCCTTTACCTGACCGGCCTTTATTCTTGTCCAGGTCCCCGAGGTGGCGCTGGGGAAACTGGAGAGATCTTGGAAACTGGGTCTGCAGTTGCAGCTGTTGTTTCAGTTGCTGTAGCTGCTGTTGTAGCTGGTGC
>ML682330.1:0-34201 GCA_007922195.1 Podocnemis expansa
CCCCCCCCGCTCCCACTCACCCCCCCCAGTTGTTTGTGGACCCTGGTCAATGGTGGAAGGCTGAATGTGGACCGGCTTGCAAAAAGTTTGAGTACCCCTGATTTAGGGCCTCACCCTCTTCTCCTCTTCCTCTCTTCCTCGATCCCACCATGCTGCACCTCCTCATCTCCCTGAGGCACTGCCCACTGGCCAGGTTGGAAGTCAACATTCAGGTGTGAGCATATTCCCTCCACACAGAGCTGACCATGCAGCTTGCCCCAGTTGTCCCCTCACTCCGCATGGAATTGGATCAGTCAGCCCCTTTTGTCCCTGTTGTCCCACCCTGCACACACCAAAAACATGAAGGTCATCTGTGGGGAGTGGGTGCTGAAGATGCTGTGTTTAGACTTGCGTGAGCTGTAAATCCAGCCCGACCAGGGGTACAAAGTATGACAGCAGACCAGTGTAAGAGCACTCTATTTGGGCAAGATTAAGGAGTTGGATGACAACTGTGTTTCTCAAATATTTTGATCAGTTTGTAACCTGCAGCACCATGTTGGATGGACAGCAACTTTCAGCCTTGCTGTCATGGCCCCATGACATACAGACTGCTGTTAGACAAACACCTTTTTTGGCATGGTCTAGATCCTTATTTCTCAATCTTTTGTAGGTCATGATGTGTGACCCTGGGCCTCCTGGGATAACCTTCTGGATCTGCCAAAATCAGGGCAAGCTGCAAAAACCAGGGGCCAAACCCCCAAACCACTGATAGGTGGTACTTAAAGCAGTCTCCCAGTCTGTAACAAAACATGCTTTCGATTTCCCACTTGGTTCATTAACAAGCATAACAAAATAGAAAGAGCCCCCTTTATTGCACATCAGCAACTCTGGTTCTCACCTAGCCATGGAGTCTCTTAAAGAAACATGTTCTCCTGACCCCAAAGGGACAGCCACATCACCAGAACAATATAGACTTAGATCTTACCCAAAATGCCATGCTGCCAGTCAATCCTTTCCTAAATACTGCTGAAGGTTTACTATAAAAGGAAAGGAAACAAAATATGAGGGATTTTAAAGGGTTAAAGTGAACCACATAGGTACAAATGATTTAGAGTCCATTAGGAAGCAAGCCCTTGAAGAATGTGTAGTTTACAGGTCAGTCTAATTCCTCTGGTACACACCCAGCACCTGGGTGGACCTCAGTCCTTTGTTCAGTCCCAGAAGAATAGTTCCAGAGGGTGTTGATTGTGGGCTGCAGACTGAAGAGTCAAGACAAAATGGAGCTGAGGCCCCTGCCTTTTATCACCTTTGGCTCTCTCCTTGCTCTCCGGGTCCTTGACAAATAAAATAGAGCTGAGTCACATGGTCAGTCTGGATGACTGGCTGAGCAAGTTTCTTCCTGGGCCCACTGTAGCTGGGAGCTCTTAACAGTCAATTAAGATGACAATGGTTTTGCAGACCCCCAATCTGGGATTGCATTAAAATCAAATCACTTAGAGTACAAATCAAGCAAATGCACTCCTAACTTCTAATACAAATATGATACCTACATAGAAACCATATAATCTTTCCTAGCAAATTACAACCTTTCTAATGATACCAAACTTGGGATATCACATATGGATTATTGCAAATATGAAATATTAATCAGAAAGATAACAATAAACAGTCCCCTAGAGAGTGACAGCATCACATGATGCACTTGGCAGAAAAGCATGGCCCCACAGGAGACAGAAGCCCACTTCTCACAGGCAGAATTCAGCCATCTCCCCACTTCTCTGTGACACACTTACCACTCTGTGGTGGTACATTAATATGTCCTGACACTGTAAGTTGGGAACCGCTGGTCTAGACAATATTTAGCCCTGCTTCTGTGCAAGAGACTGGACTAGATGACAAGTGGAAGTCCCCTTCCGTTCCACACTTCTATGTTTCTATGGTTCCCTCAGCCAGTCTCGTAACATTTTAACACTCGGTGCTGACAGTCCTGTTTTGCTGTTGATCCCTTTATGTTTTTAGGCCAGTATCCTCCAGCAAAAGTGCCAGTGACCTATATATAAAACTGACCCCACTTGACTAAATTTCCCTAGCCAAGTGTAATGGTACTCCTGTAATACACAAGCACCATGATTTCTACCCCATCCAATTTTCCTGACCTCACATAGCTATGTGGGGTCATTGCAACCTCCACTAGGTGGATCAGGGGGCAGGGGTCTGTATAGCTGCCTAAATTACATTGCATGGACTTATGAGACATTGCTCCCTAACTCTGATCTGGTGTGCCTCCCTGACCCCCCCAACCTCCACTCCTGATCCTGAATTCATCCCACTTTGCCAGGTGACCACTCACTTCTCAGTCTGTCCACAAGAGCCTGCAGCATGTCGTTGATCCCAGGCTGTGTATGTGCACCCACTGGTCAGTTAGGCAATGGTCCACAGGTGAGCATCCCCCACCCCAGATACCACATGAGGAACTTCTGTTTTGCAAGGATTGTGATGTCCATCCATTTAACAAAGAAAGGGATGTTGCCGAGGCTCCCTCCCTCACACCCTCCAAAATTCACACAGCCTTAGATAAAACAAATACTTGTTTACTGACTCAGATGTGATTTTAATTGAGTATATAGCAAATCAATGTACAATCATTTACTAAAACAGTCGGTCTTTACAATGAAAAAATAAAACACCCATACTAAACTAGCAACACTATTACAAATATGGTCATCTTACCCCTCAAGTATGTCTGTGATGGTTTATAGCCATTCTCTGCCTCTTTCAAGGCAGGGCCCAATTCTGATAGATCTTTCCAGATGGAGATTACCAGGCAAAAAAGCCTCAAGCTATTCAAAGTAACTGTCTCTGTTTCCAAAACAAATAATGAGTCCTTTGGCACTTTTAAAGACAAACAAATGTATTTTTTGCATGAGCTTTCATGGGAGAAAATACCATTTTGTCAGATGCTTTGAAGATGCTTTAATTTCCAGACCTATTCAACCCCTCCCTTTCTGGGTTACCATGGGATTCTCTTCATTTCCACCCGACCTAGGGAGGGCATTTGCATTTCCTTTGTCATGTAATTCTCTAGCCTCTTTGCTACCGATCATCCTGAGAGCCTGTCCTATTTAACGTGCTTCATCTCTGCAGACACATATGTTGCTGTAGGAAACAGGATACCATATTAGGTCTGTAGGATAGGGATCTCTGGTTCACCACCTAGTCTAGTGAAGAGGAGGAATAGGGGTGAGGGTTTTCCCTGTATGTTCCAAGTGGCTTAACCAGGGCCAGAGCCTGCCTCTGACTCTTGGGGGTCTTGCCTGACCCAGAGGGGGCTGCTTATGAAAAGCTGTAAGACAGAGCACTCCTCGACAGGACAATCTGTGGCTTCCAGTACAACCACGGGGCCAACCAATCCTGGAGCGACTACATCGAAGTGGCCATTGGTGCTAAAGCCAGCTTCTCCCTGAGCGTTGGTGGTTTGTCATTTTGCAAATGGTACTGGTTTTGGGAACATCCTCTGTGGCCTCCAGGTGCATTGATGGTGCTGTCAGATGAAGCAGGAGAGGCATCAGTTGAAAAGGTTTGTGACTCCAGCTGTAGATTAATAGATCCAGAGATAACTGATGGAGAACATTGTAGACTAGAACAGTGGTTCTAAACCACTGCATCTGGACACATTACTGCTTCACATAGAGTGGTAAGTCTGTCGCTGAAAGCTAGGGAGATGTCTGTATTGGGCCTGGGGTTATGGGCTGGTTTGTCCTGTAGGGTCATAATATACCACTTAGTGTGGTATGACCTGCAAAATGGCTGAGAACAAATGGACTAGAAAAGCAAAAGGCAAGATGGAGGAGGTGCAGGTGCCTTTTATGTCTCTTGGCCTTTTCCACACTGCTTGTGGAAATTTACAGCAATAAGATGGAGTTCAGAGTCAGAGGAGTAAGTACTGGCCACTCATCAGGTCTCTCCGTGGATCAATTGTACTTGAGAGTTTTCTTAATAAGCATTAAACAGCCTATTGCTGCAGCCATCCAGTCTAAGATGTAGCTCAGAAGCACAGTATAAATTAAAATACAGCTATATTAAGTGCATTCAAAACTTGCAAAACACGGGCTGGTCTTTCAGTCTCAGCATGATTTCAAGGTGACATGAGCAGCCATCAGTGGAAGGCAGGGAGGCTATGATTCCTTCATGGGCTTCCCAGTTTAGGACTATGTGAGCTATACCAGTATGGGGGGGGGGCATGGATGCCTTATGCTGAAACCCAAAGGTATTATTGCAAAAGCTCAAGGGGACACATGCCTTGTTACCCTAACTTTGCCTCAGTCCCAGCCAGGCAAGCTCCCACTCTGCTCTCCGTGGGTCTCCTACAGTCCCTCTGGACAGCACCCAATGGATGAGCCCCAGCTCCTCTTAGCCATTTCCTGCCATGCAGCAGGCAGCCAGCAGGGGCAAGAGGCAGGGACAGTCCTGCTCAGAGCACACCTAAATCACAGCACAGGCAGCCAGGTGGCCACAAATGGGGGAGCAGGACAGGTGGGAGCATCGCACCAAAGGAAGCCTGACTATGTATCGCAGACACTAACATGGGAGGCAGCACAAGTCAATGTGGATAGAAAACTGGCTAGATCAACGGTTTCAGCATTTAGGAATCAATGGATCCGTGTCTAGCTGGCAACCAGTCACGAGTGGTGTGCCTCAGGGGTCGGTCCTGGGTCCGGTTCTGTTCAACATTTTCATCAGTGATCTGGAAGATGGAATAGACTGCACTCTCGGTAAGTTTGTGGATGAGACCAAGATGGGGGGAACAGTAAACACGTTGGAGGGCAAGGACAGGATTCAGGGAGACCTAGATAAATTGGAACAGTGGGCCAATAGAAATCTTATGAGGTTCAATAAGGACAAGTGTAAAATCCTGCACTTGGGACAGTCAAGTGATCTCACAGTTATCCACACTCTGTTCTTGAGAATGTGGGGGGGGGGCAGAGGGAGGAAAACCAGCTAGTTTAACATGCCAAGGCATCTCTGCCCAACTTCCTTCCTCCGAGCACTATAGATCTGCATCAGGCCAGTGTGGCACCACTGATGCTCAGGCATATCATAAAACCACATCATTTTTCTAGATGGAGAGCTGCATGGCTACACTTCAGAAGCCTACTATACAGCTGGGAAAGGCAAGACCATGAGACGTGGCTCCCACACATTTTCTCAGGGCTGCTGTTACTCTTGGGGTAGGTGTGGAGAAGTGGGAACCCTCTGCTAGATTAGTCAGGGAAGACACGGGTGTTGATCCTCTATCTTTTCTATTTGGGTGATGGGACACAGGTGGGTGATATGAGGTAGAGCCACTAGGGGGCAGGGGTGTAGTGTTTAGGGACCCCGTACCTGGGACCCCCGTTGGTCACACTGGATTCAGCTGGTTGGGCCAGGGGGCGGAGAGGTGGGCAGAGCTAGGAGGGGAACAAAGGAGCGGGGGGAAGGAGGGACTTTAGGGGGAAATGGGGGCCCAAGAGACAGGACCTTGCCCTGGGGTGTAGCCCTAATCTCCTGGGGGTTTCACTTGTGGTTGTTCTGAGGATGCTGATACCAACTGTCCTTGCTGCTGTATGAACTGGCTTGCTAATAAACCCTCTGATTGCCACACTGACTGAGAGTCGCTGCTGATTGGGACGATTGGGACCCTCCTGGAGGGAGGAAATCCCCTCCCAGGGAGACCGGACAGAGCAAGGATTGGACCCTCTGAGCCTGGAGTTGGGGGCTGGCTGCACGGAGTGGGGAGACCCGAGGTGCTGGACGGGAGGAGACTCCACCGTGGCAGAGACCTGACTGGCTGTGGACAGAGGGGATCCAGGAGGCTTGTCTGGGGTCTCCATCACAGTAGGAGATCCCCTTTCACATTCTGTTGCTGAGTTACAGGGAAGTCGGACCCAGGGGAGCTGTTACCCCTATCTGCAGGCCCCAATCTCTCTCAATGTGCCCAGAGTCCTGCTGACTGCACTGGCTATGACAGTCCTAGGTTTCTAGTGCCTTAAGAGCATGGACCCAAAGATTCATGGTCTGAGTTGCTAAAACTCACAGTGCTTCTAGCAGGACTGAAGTAGAAATGCTTATCCCTTGGGACAGCGCATTGTTATCTTGTGACAAACAGTTTAACAGCTTCTGCTGATCATCACTGACCTTTACATTCTTTCAGGGAGAGATATGTAGTACAGTTAAATATGGAAGACTATAGTTAGTTTAACACAAAATGGAAGCCTGGGGTTATTAATTTTATTCCACAGTATCCTTTAAAATAGCATAGATTTACAGGACAAGTATGTTATCTTTCTTTTTGTTGTTTTCTACCAGCCATTAGGAGAAGAATTTGGTCTGGACTGTCTTATTTTTTTAATCTTTAATGAAGAGGTGAGATTACCTCTTATCTCCTTCTTACCCACCCTGGTACCATAGCCCCTTAAGAATGTGAGGTCAGTGTTTTGTACCGAAGATAATGAGTCTGAAGGTAAAGCGACTATGGAATGTATCCAAAGCCTGTGAAAAGTAAACAGAGGTGAGGATAACTAAACACACCCTATAATCGTGAATATGCTCTGAATAGAACTATACAATGGTTCTTGAGACTTTATCAATCATGTACGCACTTCCAGACTGTTCACAGTTCGGACACTACGGTCATGTTTCAGCCGCAAACAGCAACACTGGATTCAGGTTAAGCTGATCAAGTGGAGCTTTATTAAACCCTGTGCTATGCTCTGCCTGTGTGGCTCAGTTTCTTCCTGTCTACCAGCCAAGTTACCTCAGTGTCCCACCCATAACTGTCTCTGTAAGGAACATGGGCCCTCTTGACTCCAACTGCACTTATGATGATACACCATGAACAACAGCTCTATTGCACTCAAAGTGTTAACCCTCTCACTTTGCTTTGCTCCTTTGCAGAGCAGAACCACAATGTCCTTATTGTCTTTAGGGCCCTGTGAGACCATGCATACCAGGGTTGGACCATTAACACTGATAATTAAAAAGGGAAGAGAAAAGCAAACTGTTCTAGTAGGACCCTGTGTTAGAAAGTATGGTAGGGTTTTTTTTGTTTTGTTTTGTTTTGTTTTGTTTTTGTTTGTTTGTTTTTAATCAACAAGTTATAACTTTTTTTTTTTTTGCAAGCAAGCCAACCCACTGAAAAAAGAGGCAAGTTTTAATTTGCAAAAATAACTGCAAATCTTCCCTTCCCCCAAAAGCTCCCAGAAATACTGGTATAAGTGGGTGTTCAAAGTTTTCTTGTTTTTCTTTTCTTTTCCTTTCTGTTTTCCTTTTTACATTGGGTTGATTGTTGAAAAGCTCAAAGATTGCTTCCAGTGGCCTCAGTTCTTTTCGTATGATCGGGGTGCAAGCTGGAAGCTAAAGCTTGCCTTTCATCTGTGAGCTGTGAATAACTCTGTACCAACAAACACTGGAGAAAGCCTCCAAAGGGACACAGTAAGTCAAAGAGAAGGAGGTATAGAGATTGTTTGAACGACCTTTAGCACCTCCCTGTTAATCCACATGACACTTTCACATCCCTTGCTTTTTGCTCAGTGTTCTCCACTGAAAATGACACTATGTTATCATGTCTCCCTCTCCCCCAGGCTCTTTGGAGAACCATGCCAGCTGGTAGGGGATCCCCCTCTCCTCCCATTCAGCACTGATACTGTGACCCAGTACTCAGTTGCTACCCAAATTTGATGAGCGCTGCCATATGGGTCCCTAGGCAGTAGTTCCCTTATGCAGCCTGGGGGACAGATCGGTGCACTCACTTGCGCCCCTGCCTGTCTTCATCAAGGACCTTAGCACCTCGGACCTAAGCAGAACGCTTCCCTGTGCTCCCTGCTACAGTCAGGGAGATGAGAGTTATCATCTCCTATCCCTATGGCTGCAGCAAGGAGCCTGCATCCCCCTTTTTTAGTCCTGAGGAATGACACTCCACCGGGGCCCTCAGGCAGTGACTCCATTCTGCATCTGCAGCCAGCAGGAGGGGAGTTGAGGTCCAGCTTGAAAGCTCTGGAGGGCCACTTTTGGCTCCTGGAACACAGGTTGGGAACCACTACTGTAAGTGCTATTTCAATATACCCACTAACAACATGCATTAGTCTGAGCTGAGGAGACACAGCATGAGCTCCATCGAACACGGTGTCAAGTATTTTAGCATTGCCATGATTTGTCCACCTGGGCTGCAGAGGAAACACATGAAGCTGAGATGGATTTATCCTGGGAGCTCAGCAGGTGTTGCTGTATGGAATTGAATGGAGAATCACCCTGTCATGGTTTTCTACAGGTGCACAATGCACCCTGAGAGCATCGCTGCTCAAACAGATTGGAAGAGAGGGTGTTCTGGAAAAGAGCTTTGGTGTGTACAAAAAGAAGATAAAGACTTCTGAGGAAATGCTCTCCAGGGCAAGCAGTCATTGGGTCCCTCCTCTTTCCTAGGAAGCCCAGCCCATGACCTGAACTTCCCCTCATCAAGTCAACCTCATCTCCTTGGAGCAAAGGAGTGTATATAAAAGCAGTGGGCTGCTGGGGAAAGAACATTTCCAATCTTAGCACCTAGTGACACGGAACCCTGACTGGAGGCAAAACAGCATGGCAAATTTTGTCATTTTCCACATGATCCCATCAGGTTCTGTCAAGATTGATGAAGATGACCCGGAACCAACCACTCAGTTCACTGACTCCACTGTCAAGGAGATCACTGTGAAGGGAGACCCCTGGGTCTTTTTTGATGATCCCAATTATGGAGGGGACTTTGTCATCTTAAAGGATGGAAAGCAGCCATTCCCCTCAAAGATTAATAAGGGGGTCATCCAATCTATGCGCAGGATCAAGGAGGGGATTGACAGTTCCCAAGTCATCTTTTATCCCCTTTCGTTTTACAAGGGTCTAGAGATGTCATTTCAAAGTAAGCAGCCACAAATTGATGGAAAGTTCTTTTCTCTCCGAGTTGTTAAGGGAGCTGTGATCTTCTATGATGAGAAGCACTATGGTGGAGAGAAGAGGATCCTGCTGAATGGAGATGAGGTGCAGAATTACACTGCTGTGAAGTTGACATACATTGGGAAGTCAATGAAGACTGCCACGGACATCCTTTAGAAATGAAAATGAGTGAGAGAAAGAAGAATGTGGTCATCTCCCCAGCTGCTCCCTAGAAGACGAATCACTCCAAACACTGCTGATGATTGCACGGATTGCCAGTGTTCCCCTGCCTGACCCAGCGGTCCCCCAACTCCCTGAGCAGTGACCTTTAGAGTAACAGGCACAGAAACAACCTAGCTGAGATGATGGGAGGAAGGAAGAACCTGTTCCAGTGACTGTCCCCAGCCAGCCAGATCCAGAATCCAAAAGAAAATCCATGGATTGAGAGCCCCTCGTCACCATGGCACTGAGATCCCTGCCTTTGCGGTCCCTGGAAAGTGGCCACCTGTAAGATGCAGCCGGAGGCCAAGAGCAAGATGCCTACCCAGGTCTGTCATGAACTGTGCTGCAGACACCCCAGAGGGGCCTGAAGAGTCACTCCATACTTCTTGGAGCCTCCTTCAGCAGCTGCCTGAGACACCCTGTGCTCCTGCTTCTCCTGTCACTTTGCAACAATAAACTGCAGATTGAAACAGAGTTTGTACTTCATTATTTGTGGAGAGGGTGAGGAAAAGGGAGGGTGGTGGTGGTCTATGTCTCAGTGATGGGAATGGGGGCAGCCAGACCCCCTATCTCTGCCCTCTGGTCTTGGGGTGCCCAGGCCACCTGGGAGACATTTGGAGTGTTTCCTCCCCAACAGGTGGCCCCCATCAGCCTGCTAAGCTGGCAGTTGTTCAGAATCTGGCGATGGGTACGTCCCCACAGTACTGTCCTGAGAAATCGGCTCCAGGGCTTGGCTTCACACAGCTTCCAGTGCCACGTCCCCTCCACACAACTCCTTCTTCCCACAGTAGTGTGGGCGAGTCTCATCCCCCACCCCAACGCCAGCATTCCTGTCACACTCTGGGACCCCTCCCATTCACATCACTTTAGGGACTCCATCCCCTCCCTGTGTGCCCGAGGCTGTGTGTGTTCCTTGTTGCTCCACACACCAGTCCACGCCTTTCTCCCTCCAGGTTTTTTTTCTAGGGTTACCTGAAATGTCCGGGGGAAATCCTGACCACCTGGTTACTGCATGGGGTGGTAGGGAGAGTTGTCTGAGCCCACCTGGCAGTCCTTTCCCAAAGGTAGCCATCACTACCAATACAAGCCTGTTGACTTGAGCCTGAGATTCCTGCTTTTCCCTCTGCAGGCTAGCAACTGGCATGCCCCCCCACACACTTCTTTTGATCCCTCCCTTGTGCCAATGCCCCACTGGAAGCCATTTCTCTCCATTCCTAAACTTTCCCCGATTTTTACACCATCTTCACTGCAAGGCATCTGCCTGTGTCTGTGGTAAAACCAACCAGGAGATCATTTAAAACATCTTTGATAAAGATTCAAAATAGAGGCAAGTAAGAGGACTGGACACATTAGGTTTCCAATGAAAGAAAAATACAACATGTTATCTACAGTCTTTACTTATTAAACAATATCCTTCCTGTCTAGTAAGGTCCTTCTCACCCTTTGATCAGTCTGTACGGCACTTGTCCAGTCCAGAGAGCTGCAACCCGCTTTTCACAAAACACCCACAGTGGCAAAGTGTTGTCTCTGTAATAGAGATCATCTTGTGTCCTTTCTTCTTTGATGCAGCCCCAGATTATTGTCTGAATTCATCATCAATGTGTCTCATCAACTTCAGCTCAGTCCTGGGGGTCTGCTATTCACAGTCTTTTCCCGAGGAATCTAGATAGTTAATTATCAACAGTGATCTCTTATAATAAATGTAGCGTGTTACCTCATCCCCCTGAATAAGATCCTGCTAGTTTTCCTTCTCTAGTACAATAGTATAAAGACCTCACAACAATCATGGCAGCTGGCCAGTCCTCAGCTTTCAGCTGAAACCCCACGCAACTCCTCTTTGGATAGAGTACAGAGAAGATAGTCAGGTAGAAGTATCACACGCCTTGAAGTATGTACCTGTGTCACACTCCATGCCATTGGCTCTGTGCACCCCCAGCCCCTTCTCTCACATCAGGCTCTGCCATGTTTCCTGACCACATCTAGGCAGGGGAAGCTGTGTCCCAGTTATAGCTTGAGCCCTCGATCAGGTACCCCAAAGAGTGAAGCCAGGCTGGATGCTAGTGAATGGGGTCTCCTGTCAGGGCGCCTCTCCCCAGTGCAGGCACCCCTGAACCTGGCCTTGCAGCATTCCTTACCATTGTTCTGATGTCAGCCCCCCTCAGTGAGTCCATGTGGGGAGCCTTTACTTGCCGTCAAGGTGGCCATATGCCCCATCTTGCAATCAGAAGTGACTGGAAGCTGACATGGAAATCAGAAGGGTTAATTATTTCTCCCTGAGCACAGTGTAGAAAAGATTGTGTTGGCAGACGAATCAACAAGTGATAAGAAAGCCTAACTTGTGGTGTGACAGAGCCCCCATCCCTCATCCATGCTCCCTGTGTTTCCCCATGGGGAACTGAATTTCCCAACTCAGCTCAGCCCCATGTCCCTCCCCTCCTTTGCCTTGTCTGTTATCCAGGCAAGAAACTCATCTTACTCACCTGACTGCTTCCCCCCACCATAACACCTTGTAAGGGATGAATTCTGACTGTTGTGTGTGTGCAGGTGGCTAGAATCAGCCATGCTCGCCATCCAGCTGTCACTGCAGATCTCACACCCCCTTCACCCATCACTGAAAAATGTGAATAGTTCATAGAGAAAGCTGAGCCATACACAGAGCTCACTAAAAACATTCCCACTTTGACACAAGGCGTTCCCTAACTAAATAACTGTTGCCCAGCCACAAGGGTAATTAACTACTTGTAGGTGCATCTGTGTTGGCTCATTCTCTTTAATAGACCCTGCTAGAGGTACAGTGCTTTTCTGACCCCTTCTGGTAACCAGCTGTAGGTTAGATAAGTAGAATGACTACTGAGTCAGGGGGACCTGTAGCTACTCTGTGGATCCAAGACTCGGATGGAGATCTAGAGCAGTGGTCCCCAACTAGTGTGCCAGGGCACACTGGTGTGCTGTGGGAACACCCAAAGTGTGTGTGAGCATGCCCAAGAGCTCGAGTTAAATTTTCCTTCCTGCTCGGCCCAGACACCTGGGCTGTGCAGGGTTGGGAAAAGGTACTGGTTAAAGTGAGGGGGAAGGCACAGGAACACACTTCTGGGGCCCTCTATTTTTATGCAGGCAGCATTCCAGCCCCCTAAAAATAGAGGAAGGTACTAGAATGATGAGTTTCAGGGGTCTCCCTAAAAATAGTAGGAGGAACCCAAATGCACCATTCAGGTGGCTCCACCTTAAACCTGGCTCCACCTTAAGCCCAGCTGGCAGAGAGCTGGGGGAGACCAGGAGTGTGTGAATCTCCCCCCAGCAGGGCAGAGTAGCTTGTGTTAGGCAGTCTGCAAACAGCCCCGGTAAGGGCTTTGGGGGGGGAGCCGCTGGGGGTTTTCTGGGGCAGGTGTGTTTGTGCAGCAGAGGTAGGTGGGAGTGGATGTGTAGGAGAGGGTGTGTAGCTGAGGTTGTCGGGTGGCTGGTTGATTGGGGGGGTGTAGCTGGGGGTGAGGTGGCTGTGGGAGTGGTATAGCTGGGGGCTGTAAGGTCCATTACAGGCAGAAGGGGGCAGAGGGAGGGGAGAACGGGACCTGCTGGGGGGGAAGGAGCAGCAATGGGGTGAGGATTTGCCTTGGGGGGGCACAGATCCACTGTGGAGAAGGGGGAAGAGGGTGCTGTGCCATGCTCCCTTCCCAACCTTACCACTCCACAGGTTTCCCCCTTCCCCCCCACAAAGCCACTCTTGTTTTTCCTTCGTCTCTCCTCTCTTGCCACCCTTGTGCCATTCCCCACATAGCTGCCCTTGTCCTCTTTTGCCATCCCTGCCCTGCTCCCCACACTCACCCTGCCACAGCACATGACCCCTGACCTCCCGTTTTGCCACCCCTGCTCTGCTACCCCTACTACTTCACACAGCAGCATTTCTGAAACACTGTGCCATGGTTCATGAATACTCATAAGTAATTTAATTTGAATACTCATGAGTTTTTTAATGGTGGTGTGCCTCAAAAAATTTGAAGGTCTCAAGATGTGCCATGGCAGAGAAAACGTTGGAGACCACTGACCTAGGGGATTCCTAGGGAAGGGCTATTTCTCTCCTGCAAGACTCTGGGTCAAAGGGAGGGGAGAAAAAGGAAGAAGAGGACAGAAGGAGGAACCGGGAAGCAATTCTTCTTCTTGCACCTTCTCTGGCAGTGGGATGGCTGTAAAAGTCAGTGTGACATTGACACAGCTGTAGTGGCAGCAGAGCCAGGAATGGCCTGATTCTCCTGAGCAGCTGACATCCCTAGCATAGAAAATGACATGACAGCTAAGGGGCTGCAGAGACTCCATTTACCACTACAAAACAGAGCACATTGGGGTTGGGGGACGGAGTCCTATGCAGAGGCCTTGAAGCAATTGGGAGGAAGGGATGGTGGCCAACCGTTAGGGCTGGAGGCATTGTTTGGATTGCAGGCTGGGACATAAATAGTAGAGGCAGCAAGAGAACCAGGGGTACAGGGACAAATAATGGGAGATGAGCAAAGAGGTATGTGGTCCGTCAGAGATACGCTTTACTCACAACACCAGTGGGACAGAGAGATCTCTCAACAGGGAGTTTTACACTGAAAGCCAGGGGTCTATGCCTTTGGAGCTCTTAGCAAGTCAGCCACCAGGCTCAAAGGAGATTGCCCCCTGCTTTCATAATAACTCTCTGCTGGAGAGTTTTTGGAAGCACTATGAGAAGGAATGAGTTAAAGGGGATTGGAAGCATGTGGCAGCTGGTTCTTTAACAGGTCCTTACATCAAGAAAGTAAGAGCTCTTTTTTAGAATCAATGTGGTTCTTTATGAATAGACCAAGGGTTGGTTAAGGCTGGCAATCAGAATACTGGCAAGGGGAAGAAAGATGTTACAGCAAGCTGGAAATTTGGACGGGGCAATACATCTCTCTGGTTCAGAAGGATCTTGGTAGATAACAGATCAGTTTACTTGTGCCATTTGGTGCAGTTGCTAGAGGAAAGGTTTTACATTAACTGCAGGCGTCTGTGACTCTGAAGAACACTTTGCAGGCAGTGGCTCCTAACTGCAGTGATTCAAATGTCAGAAAATATGGCCCCAGGGCAGCTCTGTGCCCCTGAAGGAACAAAGGCTCATGATATGGGGTTTAGGGGCACAGAAGAGAAGGGTGTATCTGGATAGCCAATCTGGGCCAGGACACTGATGTGGTACCCGGATCATTGTGGGCCCTGCTTCCAGAATCAGCAGCATCAGTGGTAACTGGGGAGGCTTTGAGAGCTGTTGTGCATGAGGGGAGTTAATCAATCTCTAGTACTCATTACCACAACTTTTGGACTGTTTTCTGAACCCCATTTTTGATAGAAGTTCTAATCTCCAGCCTCACATCTGGCCATGTTCTCTTTCAATGCATGAGGCCATTTTGGAGGGGGGGGGTAACCCTTCTTATTAAACTGTTCTTCTTTACAGGGGATAGTACAGGAGGGAGGGGTGTGCGTGCGTGCGTGCGTGCGTGCGCGTGTACGTAAGCGCTTGCACGCATGAAACAATTTGGAAAGCAGGGTATTTTATCATAGGATAAATGACAGTAAAGGGATTTAAAAGTGATGTAGGGATTAAGATTTTTTTTTTTTTTAAAGCTAGTGTAAGGATTATTCATTTTTTTCCCTCTAAAATAACTCTTCTTTAAAGAAACATTCCCTGCCTCACCCCACCTAGAGTTTACATTAAGTGCTAGGCTCCTGCAAACTTTTGGGCATGTGTGTAAGAGAGCAATATGTGCATACGCTTCTGTGAGATGTAGCAGTGAGGATCAGGTCCTACATCTAGAGGGTGCTGTCAATGATATAACAAAAAGTGGCTTTCAGTTCTCAGCATATCACCTGGAAAATGACATTCACATACCATTCCCTGAGCACCACCAACAGGTGGTACATCCCCTCTCACAAGCACAGCCTCTCGGTTTAGAAGGTAAAGGTTTTCATGGGAGATAGGAAGTCAGCTCTGGCTTGCGAAACATTGCAAAAAGAACTATGAAACCAGTAACTGTGAGCAGAACCCACTCTGCCACATGGGCCTGTGTCTTTCACATCTCCCTTATTTTAACTAAAGTCTCCAAGAAGTATCCCATTATTCTAGAGTGGGAGGAGATAGGGAACGCATGCCTGAAGGCAGCAGTTACTCAGACCTGGGGTAATCTAAACAGGAAAACCCCCATCTCCTCCCTGCTGCTGTCCACTGGCAGCTTTAGGGATGAAGCAGGCAGCTGCCTAGGGTCCCAATCAATAAGGGGCCCCATCCTCAGTTTGGTGGACAGAGATGAAAACATAGAAAAAATACAGATATTATTCCCATCTAACATAGCAGCTAGGGCTGAAAGCCTAAGCACTTTTCCGTCCTGGCTCATTAAGGCAAACCCTCATTAGGATCTGGGCTTCAACTGAATTGCAGATTTCACTGTCATCTGACAATCACCTTCACACTGACATGCATAAAAAGCAGGTGCAATCACTTTATGACATGCAAAAACAGAAACTTTTCCAATGGTGTCATCTTTATGTTTCTTACTATACCCATTTATTCTGCCAATTTTGAATCTCAGTTGCCAAATTTTGCCAAGTTCTTCTCTCTCTCTCTTTTTTTTTTTTTTTTTTACCTGCTCTTCTTTTGCCTTTTCCTCTGCCTTTGTGACATTATTTTTTTCTTTTGGCTTCGGTTTGCTCAGGTTACCAGGTAGGTCCATATGGACTGCTATGTATAAATACAGTGTTGCCCTCAAGCAATCATTACAGCTGTGTGTGATGTCTGTGCTGTATGTCTTTCTTTTGCTAATGGTGGTTTACTTACCAATAACCACCCTTCTTCAAGACGGGCTGCTTGGACTCTTTCAGTAAGAATTGTGTCTGTGCCACAGCGCACAATTTGCCGGAAATTTTATAGACCTAACCTGTAAGGACAGGGTTGGCAGCCAACGCCCCCTGGCCACCCTGTGGCTATATATATGACCGCAGCCCTGTTCCTCCTCAGTCCCTATCAGTTGTTAACTCTGAGTAGCACCCCATCTCAGAGAAGGACGGTTAATGGAAAGTAACCCACCCTTCTTATTGAAGCGCTGCTCAGATACATTCAGTATTAGGTGACTGCTCACCATACTGTGGAAGGTGGGAGGAGTTTGAAGCTTATCCGCCATCAGCACGGCTACCCACAAATGGCACAGCACCCAAAATTGGGTGAAGAAGCAGTAGGCCACCAGGGAACGCCTACAGACACTCCACCAAGTGCAAGATCTTTGACAGAAGACATGTATAAGAGTGCTGAGGTGTCATTTGCCATTCTGTCAAGAGACTAGAAATCCAAAAGGGGCAGTCTCTGGTTCATTACTGGGGAACTTGGTATAGCATAATAGCAAAAGAACATCCTTGTCATCAGCAAGACTGTCTACTGTAAGGGAGTTACCCTTCCCTAGTAGAATTGACTTCTGAGAAAGGCAGGCGTGATACAAAGAAAAAGGCTCCTACAGCCGCAGGCGATGAGCAAGGTTGGGAGAATTGCCGCGCTTGCCACCTTAACCCCAAAGGGAGGTCGGTTAGGTTAAGTTACTAGCCAAGGACGGGGGTGGGGAAGATACCGCCCCTTGAGCAAATGGGGGGGGGGTAGGCAAAAGGCTTTTGCACTGACAGATCAGCCTGGATGCCATGGCCAGGATTGATAAGGGGCGCCCTAAACCAAGGTGTCCTGCCTCCATACGGAAGATAACATAGGAAGACAAATAACTAGGAAGGAGCATCTGGGGAGCCCCACCCTTCCATCCATTGACACATGGGAATGGAGGGCCTGGAGGGATGGCCCAGAACAGGGCCTAGACATTTGGCAGGCCCATCTCTGGGACACAAAAGTGTGAGAGACACTCTGTCAAGGAACTTGTTGTAAGGAGAGAAGTGGGCATCCCAGCAGGACCCTTCTGTACACATGACCCTTCAATGGGTTATAGTAGGAAAAAGGGGGACCCTTCAATACACCCATCCTATCATCAGGAGAGAAGCCAAATGTTGGAGGTCATGAGTGTTGAATGACTGGGAAGTGAAAAGGGTTAACCTGGGAGAAAGCTGATTGAATTCCCATCTTGGGTCATCCCCGACCAACGGGGCAGGGATGTGAGCTGAGACATGGGGTGGTGAAAAACCCTCGCAGCTTTCTGGAAGGGTCTTACGGAACCTCAAGGCTAGGGGTGCATTTCTCTCCCTTGCCCCCATGCTCTATTCTCTTGATACACTGACTCGCATAGGGAGAGGTGTACTGAATGGAGGGAAGGGGTATCCAACCATCTCGATAGATGGGCCAGGTCCACCTTGAAGGTTATGCCCCCAATCTCCAGAATAGGATTGTTGGGGGGGGACACATGGCTCACATGATATTCTCAGCTCCCCTCTCATCCTGCGTATGGAGAGGCAGTCAACCATCACATCATGGCTGGTTTATTCTTCTCTAGCAGTAGATGTACGTGTTGGTTTCTGGCTGTGATGGGCCAAGTACGAGGGATTTCACATAGTTCCTGATGGGGAGAGACACCAACAACTTAGCCAAGATGCAAGGCAGACGTGGTCTATAATGCCTGCTCTGAGAGGGGAAGGGTGTTATTTGTGAACCTCTCCGTGTATCAGAAGGGGTAAGGCTTAGGCAGGTCCCAAGAGGAAGAAAGGAAGCAGAGAGACCCCAGGGAGAGGGGAGGAGAGCATAAGGCAACCCCTATTTAGGGAAAAACAAGAGAAAATGACTGTGTCCTCTAGGGAACACAGAGGGGATGTTACGAAAGTGTCACCCATAAGCTGTCAGGGTTTGTAAGTTCCCTTCGGAGCAGGAGTTCTGCAGGGGAGCTAACTGTGATCTAAGAACCATGGAACCTCAAATGGGCTCACTCAAGTGTATAAATACTGATGGCGGTTAAGAGCTCTATCCCCTACTATCTGCCTTTGTTGCCTTTCTAGGGAGGAGGGGGATGCCATAGAAAGATGAAGGCCATGCTTTTGGGGTTCCCTGAGCATCCCTGAGTGGAAGGCAGGGGAGTTACAATCCCTTCATGGGCTGCACAGGTTAGGAGCCTGTGAATTAGCCTAGCCATGGGGGAGGGGGGTGCATGCAGACTCCTAATGCTAAGGGACAAAAGTATTATTGCAGAAGTTCAAGGGTTCAGCCCCATCATCTCTTAGCCACTGTCTGCCATGCAACAGGCAGCCAGCAGGGACCAGAAGCATGGACAGTTCTGCTCAGAGCACATCTAATTCATAGCACAGGCAAGCAGCTGGCTGCAGTGGGCTGTGCAGCAGCGGTGGCTACGTGGCATCAACAGGTGCCTCAGTATGTTTCTCGGGCAGTGATATGGGCGGCATCTCAAGTCAATGGAAGAGAATAGCCCATCATGAGATGGACTATGGCTGAGTCTGTGCCCCTGGGAATCTGCTGAGTATCCAGAAGGCTGAACAGTGTCCCTTTTGATCATTAGATGTAAGCCAGCCTCAGAGAAATCCTTGCTGTTAAGGGATAAGAACATGCTTCCTGTAGTAGTGTGCAGATCAGGATTCCCTTTATGGTTGCGTGATCTGCCAGGTCATCCCCACCTGTTCCATGGAAATGGGTGGGGGGGGGGGGATAGGAGGAAAACCAGCTTGTTTCATGTCCCAATGCGTCTGGGCCCACCTCCCTCCTTCTGAGCTCAATAGAATTGTTTCAGGCAAGTGTGGCAGCCCTGACGCTCAGGCAGCTCGTAAATCCTCTCCCTTCTGGGGAAGGCGGTCATAGCTCTAGGTGGAGGGCTGCATGGGTGCCCTTTGGAAGGCTAATATACATTTTGGAAAGGCAACAGTATCGCATGCTGCTCCTCCCACACATTGTATCAGGGCTGCTGCTACACTTGGGGAAGTTTGCACTGGGGGAGCGGCTTCCCTGTCCACAGGTTCCCATCTCTCTGCATGTTCCCAGGGTCCTGCTGACTGCACTGGCTATGACGGTGCTAGGGTTGCAGTGTCTTAACAGCATGGACCCAAGATTTTGGTCTCCTGGGAAGGCCATCAGATGGACAGAGCTCTAGGACCACATACCTCAAGATACTAGGGGTGAGCTGTGTCCCATTTTAGCATCTGTTATGACTCAGTCTTAGTGAAATCTTTGCTGTAAAAGGTGCAACATAGGTCACCCACAGTTGAGTGTGGACCAGAATTACCTTCAGAGTCGAGTTTTATGTCTATGTATCTTTGAATGTAGCATTGGTTTACAGTTAAAAGTATATGATCTTTCCCTATTCTGCTTTCTTCTGAGCATAAGGGGAAGAATTGTGGTCTTGACTGTCTGACTTTTTCATCTTTAAGGAAAAGGTGTGATTACCTCTTATCTTCTCCTTACTGTCCTTGGTACCAGAGCCCCTTAAGAATGTGAAGTCATCATTCTGTGCAGAAAATCATGAGTCTGAAGATAAAGTGGCTGTGCAATGTATGCAAAACCTGTCAAAAGTAAACACTAGCAAGGATAATTATATGCACCCTAAAAGTATTAATATGCACTGAATAGGACTGTGTAAGGGTTTATGAAACGTCAATCATATATGCATTTCCATTCTGTTCTAGATAAAAAGAGTTGTAAAAGTGCCCCTTCTTGCTCCCTTGAGATGTCGAGAGGAACGAGCAGGCAATAAAGAGTAACGTTTGACCTAAGCCACTTCTGAGATGAACTGTCTGTTTATTTAACATACAATAAACCCCACCGGTTCCATGGAATTGGTGGTTGTGTGGGGGAGGGGGAGTTGGAGGAAAACCAGCTTGTTTCACATGCCAAGGCATCTCTGCCAACTTCCCTCCCTCCAAGCTCGATAGAACTGCTTCAGGCTGGTGTGGCTGCAGTGACGCTCAGTCAGGTCATAAAACTACTCCCTTCTGTGGAAGGTGGTCACCACTCTAGGTGGAGGGCTGCATGGGTGCCCTTCGCAAACCTGATAAACTGTTTGGAAAAGCAACAGGATCACAGGCCACTCCACATGTTGTCTCAGGGCTTCTGCTACTCTTGGGGTGAGAGATGCCCCTTCTGACTCTGTTGCTGAGCAGCAGGGAAGTCTGAACTGGGTGAATTGCTCCTCGGTCTGCAGGGTCCCATCTCCCCGGATGTGTCCAGAATCCCCCCAGACAACACTGACTAAGATGGTCTTAGACTTCTAGCACCTTAACAGAATGGACCCAAGATTTTGGTCTCCTGGGAAGTCCACCAGATGGGCACAGCTCCTGGACCATGGACTTCAAGACATGCAGGGCAAGGCAGTGTCCTGTCAAGTTCTTGTCCACAGAGAATGGTGCCTGCATGGGGAGAGGACTGAGTTTTCTGTCCTGGGGGCTCCCTTTCAAGCATAAGTTGTAAAGTTCATACTGGCAAAGCTTCCAGGCCTGGGTTGGGATCCATGCATCACACCTAAAGCATCTATTGCTGCAAGATTGCTGTAGGTTAAAGTGTAGTTTATCTTCTGCCCATGCTTTTGAGGTTCTCTCAGCAGCCCTGAGCAGAAGGCAGGGGGGTTATGGTCCCTTCATGGGCAACACAGGTTAGGACCCTGTGAACTAGGCTAGCCATTGGCGGGGGGTGGGGGGGGAGGTGTGCAGACTCTTAATGCTGAGAGCCAAAGGTATTATTGCAGACATTCCAGGGCCCATGTAACATGTTACCCAACCTCCACCCAGCCAGCCGAGTTCAAAGCTGCTGTCCCTAGATCTTCTACAGCACCCCTGGACAGCAAGCCGTAGGTCATTCCCATCTCTTCTTCTCTATTTCCTGCCATGCAGCAGGCATGCAGGAGGGCTCAGTGGTAGAAACAACCCTGCTCAGAGTACACCTAAGTCTCAGCACAGCCAAGTAGGTGCCTGCAAGTTGGATAGCAAGAGCAGTGGGAAGATCACACCAACAGGGACCTCAGTGTGTTTCTCAGTGGCTGTGTTCAGACGAGAATTTTATTTCAAAACAACAGCCATTGTTTCGAAATAAAATTTCTTATGTCCACACAGTGTTCTGTTATTTCAGAACAACAGGACCCGTTGTTTCAAAATAACGGCCGTTATTTCAAAACAGTAAAACCTCGCTTGAAATCAAAATAGCCTTTATTTCCAAATGGCTGTTTCAAAGCAAAGGCACTCAGACGCATTGTTTCAAAACAACACCATTGTTTCGAAACAACATGTCCAAACAGCCTTATTTTGAAATAGCTATTTTGAAATAACAGCTGTTTTGATAGCAGGTTTTCCCTTAATTCTAATTAACTTATTTCAAAATAAGGACTTTATTTCAAAATTACTCATTTCAAAATAACTTATTTCGAAATAATATTTTATGTTTGAACAAAGCCAGTGTCTTGGGAATAAGAGAAAAACCAGCTTATTTAACATGCTAAGGCATCTCTTGGCCAACTCCCTCCCTCTGTGCTCCTTAGAACTGCATCAGATCATTCTGGCACCACTGATGCTCAGGCAGGTCATAAAACCTCTCCCTTCCGGGGAATACAATTATTTCCCTAGGTGGAGGGCTGCATGGGTGCCCTTTGCAAGCCTAATACACATTTTGGAAAGGCAACAGTAGCAGAGGCACCTCGCACACATTGTCTTGGGTCTGCTGCTACTTTTGGGGTGGGGGGATGCACCTTCCAACTCTGTTGCTGAGTAGCCGGGAAAGTCTGAACTGGGGGAGTTGCTCACCTCTCTGCAGGATCCCATCTCCTTGGATATGTCCAGAGTCCTGCTTACTGCCCTGGCTATGATGGTCCTAGGCTTGCAGTGCCTTAAAAGTTTGGACTCAATGTTCTTACTTCCTGGGAAGTCTGTCAAACAGGCAACTGCTGAACCACAGACTCCAGAACACACGGGGAAAGGCTGGGATCGATGGGCAACATCTAGTGAATCTATTGCAGAAGACTAAGGCATCAGTGAATGCTCTGCCCATAAGTCTCAATTTTACTGAGCAGCCCTGAATGGATGCTGGGGGGGTAGGCTCCCCATGTGGGTTCCCCATGTTAGGGCACTATAACCTAGTTCAGAAGACTGTAGCCTCCATAAGCTGACACAAAGTTTATGTCTACATTAGAAAAAGTTACTTTTACATTAGTTCTAACTGAACTTGAACTTAATAAATCAAATTAACAAAGGCTATGTCCACACATAAAGTGTTATTTTGACATTTGTTATTTTGGAATAACTCATTTTGAAAGAAAAGCCTTATTTCAAAATAACTTGAATTAAGGAAATGTTAATTTGAAATAAGGATAGCCCATCAAATCAAAATAGCATTCACAGTGTGTGTACATGCTATTTTGATTCATCACAGAGGCACCATGGGAGGTGTGGCAACATGGCCCCCAGTCAGAGCCATGTTGCCAACCAATCCCTTGCCTGGCTTTCAACTGGCAAGCCAGACAGGGCAAAACTGCCCCCATGGCATGAGATACACTATGCTGGAGGATCCTGCTGAATGGAGATGAGGTGCAGAATTACGCTGCTGTGAAGTTGACATACATTGGGAAGTGAATGAAGACTGTCATGGACATCATTTAGAAATGAAAATGAGTGAGAGCATTTTTCTCCCTGACAGAGAAAGAAGAATGTAGTCATGTCCCCACCTGCTCCCTAGAAGAGGAATCACTCCAGGCACTGCTGATGATTGCACTGATTGCAAATGTTCTCCTGCAGTTCCCTGTGATCCCCCAACTCCTTGGCTATGTCTACACATAGCCTGTTATTTTGAAATAACCTATTTTGAAATAACTTTTTTTGAAATAAAAATGTTATTTTGAAATACCGGAATCAAAATAACGAAAAATCCTGTCTAAATAAGGGAAAAGCTAGAATCGAAATAGCACGTCCAATCCCAGGACTTGTTATTTTGATTTAGGGGAAGGGCACCATGGGAGGTATGGCAATATGGCCCCCTCCTTGGGCCATGTTGGCAGTCATGTTGACAGCCACTCCTATAAAAACTGGCCCCAACCTCACTTCCCTGTCTGTTCTGGCTAGCAGGACTCTGCAAGCGACAGTGATGGACTTTGTCTAGCTGCCTAGCATTCGCCGTGTGGCTACTAGACCTGCTGCACACCTGCAGAGTGTTCTCCTGTTGGGGGACACTCTACTCGCAGGCCCCGATGCTGCCCAGGCTGTGTCCCAGGCTGCTAGCACCCTGGACCTCAGAGCTGCCCTAGTTCCCCTGCCCCTTTCCATGCCTCGCCAGGTCTGGGCCCAGGAGACCAGCACAGACTGGTGGGAGCAGGTAGTCCTCCAAATCTGGGAGGACGACCAGTGGCGGAGGAATTTCAGGATGACCAGGGCCAGCTTCAACCACCTGGTAGCAGAACTCACACCACTGCTGTGCCGAAGGGACACCGCCATGCATCTGGCCATCCCTGTAGACAAAACAGTGGCCATAGCCCTGTGGAGTTGGCCACCCCGGAGTCCTACAGGTCCGTGGCATACCTTTTCGGGGTTGGCAGGTCCACCATTGGCATCATCCTGATCCAGGTCACCAGGGCCATTAAGAGGAACCTGCTGTGGCACCTCGTCACTCAAGGGGAGCTGCAGGACATCATGGACAGCATGGCAACCCTGGGATTCCCAAATTGTGTGGGGATACTGGATGCCACGCACATTCTTGTGTGGGCCCCAGACCATTGAGCGGCGGAGTACCAGAATCGCAAGGGGTACTACTCTATCATCATGCAGGCCCTTGTGGACCACCGGGGAGTGTTCCAGAACTGTTATGTGGGCTGGCCAGGGAGGGCGCATGATGCCCAAGTCCTTCGGAACTCTGCCCAGTACCGGGGCATGGAGGCGGTCACCTTCTTCCCCCCTCATAACATCAATGTCAGAGGTGTAGAGGTGCCTGTCCTCATTGTTGCTGACGCAGCCTATCCTCTCTGCCAGTGGCTCATCCACCTCTACGCAGGGCCCCTTGATCCTGGCCAGCAGGTTTTCAATCGGCGTCTGAACCGCTGCCGCCAGGTGGTTGAGTGGGCCTTTGGATGGCTGAATCACGCTGGAGGTGCCTCCTTACCCTCCTCCACCTTGGGGAGGAGACTACATCGGAGGTCATCAGCTCATGTGTGGCCCTGCATAATTTCTGTGAACTGCGGGGCAAGCCCATTGCAGCTGCCTGGGAGCCCAAGGCCCAGCTCATTGGGGGCCATTACAAGCAGCCTGGACCTGTGCCTCCACCAGCCAGGCCTTCCCCACCACACACCACCCTCTCCCCCCTTCTACCACAGCCAGGCCCCACCCATCCACCCGCACTGTGAAGAACACCCAATAAAGCAAGACACACCCACTAATATCATCTGTAAACTGTTTATTTTAACAGAACAGGGGGGTTGGGGCAAGGACGGGCTGGAGAAGGTTAGGGGATGGGATTAGGGTGGGGGCTTACTGGGTGGAGGGCCTTCAACTGGGAGATGGGGTTAGGGTGGGTGGTCACTGGGAGGAGGGTCTGGCACGGCCTTGCCCAAGACCACCCCGGATCCTGGGTCGCCTAGGAGGAACGCCCTGAGGTGGCACACTGCCAGCTGCTGGTTGGCTGGTGTTGTTGGCAATGTGGTGCAGATTGGCGGCCACATCTGTCACTGCTGTGCCAAGGTGCTCCATGGCCACGGCCTGGCGCTCAAATGCGGCCACCAGGCAGTCATTGATGATGGCCCCCTGGAGCATCAGCTGGAGGGTGGCATCTTGACGGGTGGCCTGCTGTCACCGCCAGGGATGGGCTGATGCCTCTGCCTGCTCGTCCAAGTCCTCCAGGCTAGCCAGGACTTCCCCCTGCATCCAGGGGCCCCTCCTCCTCTGTCTGGGTCTGGGGGTGCTGGTTGGTCTCCGTGCTCGATGGCTAGTGGCTGCATGAACTGCTGGAAGGAAGCATAAAACAGAGTTGGAGCCTGCTGCCTGCTGGCCTTGCCTGTGTGCAGTTTGTCTGCAGCACACATCTCTGCTCTCACTGTCAGCAGGAATCCAGACTTGGGTCCTGGGGGACATTGCCCCAGAGGGACGCAGGGGAGACAGAATATTTCTTGTCCGCCACTTTGGACACTGGGGAAATTGAAAAATGCATTTGCCAGTGTTCTTGGATGATATGAAGCACCCCTGAGTGTAGGGGAATCACGACCTTAGCCGGAGGGACTCTACGTCTCGCATCAAAGAGGGAGTCATCTTCCACTTAGATCACCCCCAGCTTCTGGTTCAGATTTGCTGCCATGTAGCAGAGGAGGTCCTGCTCGACACGGGGATCTCCTTCACAGTTGGTGGACATGTCAATTAGGCGCTCATCGGGTGATGAGGATGATTGCACCCTTGAGCTTCTACATTGAGTAGAATCAGGGTCTGGCTCCTCGTCGGAGAAATCCGAGGACTCCGGCACCGGTGATCGAGCATAAGAGAAGGACACTTTGTCTGCTGTTGCGTTCAGCCAGACAAGGGTCCACTCATTGTCTGGTGACTTCGTTGATGGCATAGGAGCTATGGGGGGAATAGAGACATCTCCCAATGGCTGTATTCCACTCAATCTCGGTGATACAGAGCACTTTCAAAGTCTCTTTGTTGGACACTCCTCTGGGGGGGAAGAAAGGGGTCTTCGGAGGATGATCTGGGTGACCTCCCCCCCCCCGACATTTGGTAGTCTCGTACCGAGAGCTCTTCGGAGGAACAATGAGATAGACCCACACTACTTGGGCCCAGTATTAGGCTAATTGACGGTACCGGGTTGGAGAAGGGCAAAGAGCCATGCGATGGTACCGGTACCGGCGCGGGTGTTGTCAGTGCTGGGTCCAATGGTATCAGAAGTGTCGGCACCAGAAGCGGCAGTATCGGTGACAGTGCCTATGCCACTGGTACTGGCTTGATGGCTGTACTGGGATAAGGGGCGGTAATATGTCCAGCAGTGCTTAAGGGGATGGTGCTGTTATGGTTCGCTTCTTTGTCTTCTGCACCCGAGCCGGGTTTGAATGCCCTTGGTGGGTCGGGGCCTGAGCCAGTGCCCTAATCAGGGCAGCTGAGAGGCTACCAGGTGACCGGCAAGGTCGGTGCCAAGGCGGTACCGTAGCGGGC
Source organism: Podocnemis expansa (assembly GCA_007922195.1). Classification (NCBI taxonomy): domain Eukaryota; kingdom Metazoa; phylum Chordata; order Testudines; family Podocnemididae; genus Podocnemis; species Podocnemis expansa. Next base: position 26,209 of record ML682330.1, read on the forward strand.
TGAGATTTTGAGCCTGGTACCAGTGATCGATGGGGATCCTGAGCCTGGGTCGATCCAGGGTATGCCGAAGTGCTGGTAGCTTAGCTGCCTTTGGGTGGAGTGGTTCCATTCCCCGAAATCAAGAGGAGTCTGTGCTCTCTTTCCAGCCGAGTCCTTTACTTGAAGGATCAGCAAATGGAGCACTCCACCAAGAGGTGGGACTCACCCAGAGAAGTGAGGCATTTCTTGTGCAGGTTGTCCACCAGAAAAGCCTTCCAGCATCCTAAGCATGGCTTAAAACCTGAAATTTCGACTTTTGCACGAACGACAGGTGCTTGTGTTTCGCAAGATAACACTGATCCGAACTGATGCTGATGGTGGAAAAAGGACCTGGGAGGGTCAGCATCACGGTCACCAATATAGCCGTGGTCGTGACGGCGTTGGCCATGCACCCTGACCTGACAGGCTAATCCTAAGGACTTTCCAAGCTACCGTGCGCTGTGGCACATAGACACCTGTAACTGAATGATGTGAGCAGCGTGCTAAGAAGTCTTTTTTGTTTTTCTGTAACAATGAATCCTCCAAGTGTGACCAGGGCCTCCTGAGATAACTACCTGAAAATGCAAAAATCAGAGCAAACTGAGAAACTGAGAGCCAAACTCAGTCACAGAACATGCTCTCAGTTCTCCACACTGGTCATTGAAAAGCATAACAAAATAGAAACAGCTCACTCTATTGCACATCAGCTCCTCTAGCCCACGACTAACCTTTGGGTCTCTTAAAGAAATACGTTCTCCTGGCCCCAAAGGTCCAGCCACATTACCTAGAACAATATAGCCTTAGATCTTACGAAAAATACCATGCTGCCAACCAACCCCTTAGTAAGTAAAATTAAAGGTTTACTATAAGAAGAAAAGAAACAAAATACGAGAGATGTTAAAAGCCCAAAGTGAATTGCATACATACAAATGATTTAAAGCCCATAGAAAGCAAGTCTTTGGAAGAATTTGGAGTTTGCAGGCATGTTCAGTTCCTCTGGTATACACACAGCACCTGGCTGGATCTCAGCCCTTCTTCTAGTCACAGAGGAATAGATCTAGAGATGGGTGGGTGTTGGTCGTAGACTAAAGACTGAAGACAAAATGGCTGGGCTGCTACCTTTTATCCCCTCTAGAATTCCCCATGCTGTGTAGAGTTTTTACAAATCAAGAGGGAGTTGAATCACATGATCAGCCCAGGGGACTCACAGAGCAGGTTTCTCCTTGGAACCACTATCCATGTGAGCTTTCTTAGGGCATATCTACAACATAGGATTAAGTCAATTTAAGGTAGCTTAAGTCAACTTAAGCAAAGTCCTGGCCACATTGAGAAGGTATTAAGTCAACTTATGTGTTTGCTTAAGTTGACTAAATGACTCTCACTTGTAAAGTTGACTTAGCAGTTAAGTTGACTTTGTTAAGTCGACTTAAGCCAGTATAGCCTGGCACTAGGCTTAAATCAAATTAAGTGGCCTCCAGGCACCAGGAGATCTTTCTAGCAACCAGGAAGTGCCTGCCCTTCCCTATCCCAGGGCACGAAGAAGTCCTGGCCACCCTGCTCCACACCCGAAGCTAGAAAGGACTTTTGCTGTGATGGAGCTATGTACCAGGCCAGACCACAGCAGGCTAGGAAGTGTGCCCCCTCCTGGAGCCACCAGGAGATTGTTGATCTGCTGGTACTTGGTGGGAGGTGAGACCACGCACTCCCAGCTCCAGAGGAGCCAAAGGAACTGGCAATTCTTCCAGTTCCTGTCACAGGGGTTGGCAGAGAGGGGCCATGCCCGCACAACACAGCAGGTGTGGGTGAAGGTCAAGAGCCTTTGCCAGGCCTACCACACGGTCCAGGAGGCCAGCCAGCACTCGGCTGCAGCTGACAGCAGCAGCCCCTACTAAAATGGGCTGTGTACTTTCTTGTGCCAGGAGGGTGACACAGAGCCAGACCACACCCTCGACGTGACTGAGCCTCCCTCCATGGGTGACGACCCAGAGGAGAACTACATCTACGAGGATGTGGTGCTGAGCCACAGGGAGGCCCACCACCAGGCACAAGCCACCAGTGCAACTCTAGACAGCACCTCGATCCCAGAGCTCACCCCAGGCTCTGCAGAGGAGGAGCCCCCTGCTGCAGAGGACTCTAGTGAGGGGACAGCACAGCAGACAGCTGCTGTACCTGCTGGTGAATGCTCCCTCCCCACAGGCTTGGTGGGGCAAGCAGGTGGGACAGCAACAGGGATGGGATAGCCCATGGACAGGCAAAGGGGCATGGAGGCACTCCAAGCGGGTCAAAGGGGCATGGGGCCTGTGCAGGAGGTGACTCAGAGCCGAATGGGGCAGTGAACCAGTGGGATATAGGGTGGAGACACTGTTGGTGGGACATCCAAGTTCAGGCAGCGTGTGCCTGACACCGTCAGCAAGTGACCTCAAGAGAGACTCCTGGGACAGGGCTGCCTGAGGCTCACTGTCCTGGGCACATAACACACTCCGTGCAGCATAGCACAGTGATTTAGACTAAGGGGGAGTGGGAAGGAGGAGGATGGGCATGGGACAGTAGCTGCTACCTGCCTGCACTCCGCAGTATGTAATGGGGGGTACCCCTGTTTTTGCTTCTCTCCTACGGACCCTGCAACTCCAACAGTGGTCACTGCTGGGCGGCACCCACAATCATCCTGGCACAGGAAAAGTGGTCACTCCAGGGAGGGCACCCTGGAGGAATACTTGAAGGTCATGCGATGGGCCAAGGAGGATCTCCGCATCTGGTGGGACCAGCAGAGCCAGGAGGAGCTTGCCCACCACAGGGCTGAGCAGACCCAAATGGATTGGCTCCTGGACCTGATAGAGTGCCAGACACAGGCCCTGGAGCACCAGATGTGGGCCACGGAGCGAAAGGCCGAGGCCATGGAGCACATGACCTGGGGCCGGGGCAGTCAGCGAGCTGTGGATTCTCCTGGACAAGCGCCCACCCCACCCCTAACACTGCAGGCCCCGCATCCAGGATGGCTGGAGACCGGCCCCCAACCTCTCATCCCAATGGGGGCATGAGATCCCACCCCCACTTTTACCTTCATCATTCTCCGAACACTCCTGGTTCCCCCATGCCTCCTCAGTCCCACCATGTCCCCAGCCACTGCAGTTCCCACCCCTGCACCCCTTTCACCCTCCCCCCCACATTCCCCTTGTAAATAAAACATGTTACACTGTTATCCTGTGTCTCATGCATCACTTTACTGTGTTGGTGATAGGTGGAACGGGTGGGAGGGGGCCTGGGGCTGGACATGGGTGGGCTGGGGCCAGGTATCAGTGTGCTGCAGAACTGGAGTGAGCTTAGTGACAGCAGCTGGAGGCTAGTGCTCTTCATATCTGCAGATTCCACAGGCACTGTTCATAATCCCAGGTGGTGAGAATGATCCAGTGCCACCAGTCACTGCTGGTTTTCAATGCCCATATGCACAGGTGCACAGAGGGCACACTATCTGTTCCAGCTCCCAGGGAGGGTGAAGGCATCAGCCATCTGCAGCCTGCCCATTCACTGTCAGGTGCCCTATGCCACCTGGTCCAGAGCTGGAGAAGTCTAGCCAGTGCAGGAATGGTGTGGAGTTCTGTGCTAGCACATAGCTGGGCACATCGGGGTCCCTGACCACCTTGGGCTCCCTGTTGCCATGCACAGTATGGAGGGTGGTGTGGTCACTCACTTCCAGTTGTAAAGGAGTGGCTGGGTGAGAGGAGCACCACTGCTGTGATGCACTGTGGATCAGCTACCCACAAGGCACCACATCAGAGACGGCCTTAGGCAATTGGGGGCCCTAAGCAAAGGCCCATTTTGGCAGCCCCCACTTCTACCTTCTTTGTGGCCCCAGTCCCCCCTGCATCCATAACCACTCCACACCACCTCCCAGGATTCCTTGTTTCTTTTCCTGAACTGGACTAACATGACTATCCCTCTGGAACTCATAAGTTATTCTTGGGTATGATATTTTTAAAGATCTTTCCATCATGAAGCTTGTAAGTTGATCATCTTTCATTTAACATAAATGAGCTAATGCTGAACTGCAAAGTTAAAATGAACATTTTTTTTAACATATGAGCATTAATTAATACATAAAAAGTGGTAACATTAATGATGGCTGAAAAATAACTAAAATACCACATTTAAAATTTTGGCAGTCAAATCTTACAAATTTTTCCTATAGACTTGGGTTTACATACACTACACACTTAATACACATAATTAGAATAAATAAAAAGAAAAACACCAAATTTCAATGAAATTCTCTGAAATACTCAAGTTTATAAGACTCTGGACCCCTCAAAAGTCTTAAATAGGAAGTAGAGAAGAAGATAAAAAATTACTTAACAAAAGAAAGACATACAGCATAGCCATCACACACGGCTGTAATGATTCCTTAAGCACAGCAGTGTATTTACATGTAACAGCCTGTATGGACCTACCTGGTAATGTGAACTAACTGAAGCCAAAGTAAAAATTGTCACAAAGTCAAATGAAAAGGCAAAAGAGCAGGTAACAAAGAAAAGGAAAAGACAATATTTCACAGAATTAAAAAATGGCAGAATAAATGGCCAGACTGAGGAATTAAAAGCTGAGGCTACTGGAAAAGTTACTGCTATTGTGCTGTCTATTGCTTCCTCCTGCGTTTTTAGTATGTCAATGTGAAGCTGATGGGCAGATACATGGCGAAATCTGCAATTCAGACAAAGCATAGGTCCTAATGATAGTTTGCCTTGATGAGCCAAGAGTGAAAAGTGCTTAGGCTTCCAGCTCCTCTAGCTCTGCTAGATGGAAAAAATTTCTCTGTTTTCCTATATTTTCAATTCTGTCTACCAAATGGAGGATGGGGCTCCTTATTGCTTGGGGTCACAGGTATCCGCCTGTTTCACCTACCCCAAAGGCCGCCACTGGCACCAATCCTAGGACGAACTAGCAACTGCCATGGTGAGTGTGGGTAGTCTCTTGGCATTTTGAGTGAGGTCTCTCTAAGACAGCTTAATAAAGTCTACTTTAAGACAGCTTAAAGGTAGACCTTATAAACCCAGCTTAATAAAGCCCTGCACTGTAGACATAGTCTTAATGGGGCATTAAGGACACACGGGTTCAAGACACATTGTCTGGAGTGTTTTCCTAGCAGCTGACAGCCTTTCCATTCCTACCCAACATGGCATAGTTCTTATGGATTATTGCAATTAAGAAATATTAGTGTGAAAAATAATCATAAGTGACTCCCTAAACCCAGACAATGTCACTCCATGTACTGCTTGAATGGCTCCAACAACGGAGCAATGAGAGGGAAGGAAGCATCATTCCCCTCTATTCGGCACTGGTCAGCCACATCTGGAATACTGTGTCCAGTTTTGGGCTCCCCACTACAAAGAGGACATGGATAAATTAGAAAGAGTCCAGTGGAGGGCAACAAAAATGATCAAGGGGCTGGAGCATAAGACTTATGAAAAGAGACTGAAGGAACTATGCTTATTTAGCCAGCAGAAGAGAAGAGTGAGGGGGGATTTGATAGCAAGCTTCAACTACTTGAAGGGATGCTCCAAGGAGGACGGAGCTTGCCTGTTCTTAGTAGTAACAGAGGACAGAACAAGGAGCAATGGTTTTAAGTTGCAGCTGGAAAGGATGAGGTTGATAGTAGGAAACGATTTTTTACTAGGCAAGTAGTGAAGCATTGGAATGGGCTACCTAGGGAGATGGTGGAATCTCCATCTTTGGAGATGTTTAGGGCCCGGCTGGACAAAACGCTGGCTGGGATAATCTAATGGGAGTGGTCCTTCTTTTTTGGCAGGGGGTTGGACTAGATGACCTCATGTGGTCCCTTCCAACCCTATGATTAAGCAGAAAAAGTGCTTAGCCTGCACTAAGGGTCTATAGACAACAGAGGGATCCCAAAAGCAAGAGAAGCATTCTGTAGTTTGCAGTGATCCAGCACAGAGAGTGCTCAGTTAACAAAATGAAAACAAAGAATTTCCCTGTAGAAAGGGGTCCAGGGGCAGGGCCAGATTTCTAGCTAGGCACAGTAGGCATAAACATAGGCAGGGTTCTCCCAAGGAACAGATGAGGGGCGGGTGTTGGAATTTACAGGTGAGTGTGTGTGGACAAATGAGGTGTGAGACTGGTGGTGTAGAGAGGCGGTATGGCACCATACTAACAACTGAAAAGTGGTTCATGAATGGCCATTTTCTGACATTATCACACAAAGTTAGCTGCTGGTCTGGGACAATACAATTCAACATATTCATAAATGATCAAGTAAAAGGGGTGAACACTGAAATGGCAGGTTTTTCAGATGGTACGCAATTATTCAACATTAAAATTGGATTGTTATTAAATTTGAATTATTAAATCCAAACCAGACTGTGCAGAGTTTTACAAAGGGCTCTTACAAAACTGGATGCCTGGACAACAAAATGACAGATGAAATTTAGTGCTGATAGATGCAAAATAATGCATATTTGAAAACAGAAACCAAATGATACATATAAAACAATGGTGTCTAACGTACCTGTTACCACCCAAGAAAGAGAGACACTCATAGACTTTCAGGTCAGAAAGGTCAAGTATGATGGTCTGGCCTCTTGCACAATGCAGGACATAAAACCACACCCACTCACTCCTGTAATAAATCTTTAACATCTCACTGAGTTCAAGTTCTCAAGTCATGATCTGAAGACATTAAAGTACAGAGAATCCAGCAGCAAGTGAGCCATCCCATGCTCCATGCTAGAGAGAAAGATGAAAAAGCCCCACAGCCCTTGCAAAACTCCCCTGGGGGCAAATTCCTTCTTGAATTCAGACTCAAAATATGGGGATCAGTTAAACCCCAGCCATGTGAGCAGGTCTCACCAGATGTTGGAGTCTATTGTGGATAGTTCTCTGAAAAATTCTGTTCAATGTGTGTGCACAAAAGCTAATGACAGGTTAGGAAGGAACCATGAGGAAAGGAAATGGATTTCATAAGACAGAAAATATCATAATGCCACTGTATAAATCCAGGGTACTCCTGCATCTTAAATACTGCGTGCAGATCGGGTTGCCTGAGCTCAAAAAAAAAAAATATCTATATCTATATCTATATCTATATCTGTAGATAGATAGATTTATATCTAACAAAATAAATAAAATAAAATTAAAAATAAAATTATATCAGATATATGCAGATATCTATAGCTATAGCTATATCTATCAATTGATCGATAGAGATATACAGACATGTCCATATCTAACTATCTATCTATCTATACACATACACAAACACAAACACACACACTTATATATAGATGGATAGAAAGACAGATAGATATAGATATAGATGATATAGATATAGATGTGTGTGTGTGTGTGTATACACATATACATATATCTATCTATCTATACATCATCAATATCTATACCTATTAATAGACAGATAGATATAACTATAAATACATATATCTATATCTATATCTCTATCTAGATAGATAGACAGATATCTGAATTGGAAACAGTACAGAGAAAGGCAATTAAAATGATTATGGGTATTGCACAGCTTCTATCTGAGATGAGTTGAATAAAATTAGGACTTCTCAGTTTGGAAAAAAATGGCTAAGGGTGGACACAGAGGTCTATAAAATTGTGACTGGTATGGAGAAAGTGAATAAGGAAATGCTATTTAATGTTTCACATAACAAAAGAATTAGGTGTCCCCTCAATGAAATTAATAGGCAGTAGGTTTAAAACTAACAAAGGGAAGTATTACCTGTTGAACTCTTTGCCTGAAGACGTGAAAGCCAAGACTATCAAAGGGTTCAAAATAGAATTAGATACGTTTAAAGAGAATAGGTCCATTAATGGTATTAACTGGTGTCAAGACTGTTTGCCCACTCTGGCACTCTGAGTGCAGAACGTGGGGGCCTGCAACAGGCTTTAAAACCCACTGGCCTTAAGGCCTGGTCTTAAAACTATCCAAGGGCTCCAATTCCTG
>ML682330.1:77869-109542 GCA_007922195.1 Podocnemis expansa
CTCCGGGTTGCCTTGATCTTATCCTCCAACCTCATTTTCCAGGGGGGATGTGTACTGCTGTTCTTCTTAATCATGTAGCCAAGCATCTCCAGGATTACAGAGGCTGTAGCATATACCAGGTCATTGGTTTGTGTTATGGTGGTAATAGGAATTGTCGATAGAGCTCTATTGTCATCTTCTAGCATACTGGCTGGTGGTACTTCTCCAACAAGCCTTCGTAATCTGTCTTGAGGGCTGACTGTAGCTAGTTTATCCACGATCTTGTGCCTCATATCAGCTGCTGTGCTCTGTAATGGATGGGGTGGCAGTGAAGTTCCAACTTCAGGCATTGGCTGCATATCTAGTTGTTCTTCTGGGTCTTCTTCTTGAGTCCGGCATGTAACGTGGAGTTGGTCTATATCAAGTTGTGAGAGTAGCTTCCGCTTTACTATGTTGAAGCATTGCGTAACTAGCTGTTTCTCAGTTAGTGTGGATGTAGGTCTTTTGTCCATCCATAGTTCCCTCATACATTTCATATATCCCCTCTCATTAGGTCTACTGTTGTAGTAGCCTTCCATCAATTCCAGGTTCCCTTGTCTCATCCATGTATGGTTTGTTCCAGTATCCCACTCATCATCAGATTGTCCTGGTTCCCCAGTATCTGGCACAGACCTTGTTAATCCGGGCGACAGCTGAGCCGGCATGACTCTCCTAGTTCGTGTCACTCTCATATTCAAGGTAGGCTAGTGAGGTGTTAAGGGGTCTTTTGCCCAAGGACTCGTACTGGGAAGGTAGACAGGTATCCAGTGGGATTTGAACCCTGGCTTTCCTGTATTAAAGGGCATCGCTCTTAAGCACTACGCTATCCATATATATTTTTAACCAGTTCTAACATATTGTAATGTAATGAATTATATTCCACCTCCTTTACTTATTACAATTAGTTATGTGACAGACAGAAATAATTAAAGAGTTAGACAGAATTTTTTAGAAAATTGGGTAGCATAAAGACCAAACAATACACAGTGTAGCTTAAACAGCCACAACTGTTGACGAGTGCTAAAAAGCAGACAGAATGTGATCAGACAGTTTTTTCCTTAAACATCTTAGGATCCTTTCTTTATCTGGAGGCATTAGGGTGTATTATGTTTTTAGCACCGTGGTATTGCTTTCTTTTAATATAATTGGTTTGGAATGTGCTGATGTGTCTGCATGCTTTCCAGCTTATGGTCACCCCTGTATTTTCTGTTTTCACTTAGCCAAAGTATGAGACCTTAGACTGACACAGTGAGAGAAGAGAGACAGCCTGTGATTTTGATTCTATGTTTCTATACTCCTGTATCCAGCTAAGTGACACAAATATGCTTAAAACTGGTAGGCCTTTAAAGGCAAGCCTAAATAATTCTATTTTAATAGTCAGCTCAATATGCAGCAGTCATCAGTGAAAAAGTCTCACAGAATGGTAGGGACCATTAGGAAAGGGATTGCTATTAAGCAAATATCATAAAGGCACTGTGTAAATCCATGGTGCACTCATACCTAGAATACTGCATGCAGTTCTGTTTGTCCAATCACAAAAAGAAAAAAAAAGGGGGGAAAAAAGAGGGTATATCAGAATAGGAAAAAAAATACAGATAACGACAACAGAAATGTTTAGGGATATGGACAATTTCCATATGAAGAGAGATTAAAAAGACAGGACCAAATAATCTTAAAAATGAAACAACTAAGGCATGATATGGAGAAACTAACAGGGACATATTGTTTACCCTTCCACACACACACACAAATCAAACACCATCCAATAGGCAGTAGGTTTATAGCTAACATAAGGAAATATTGCTTCCCACAACACGGTCAAAATGTGGAACCTTCTAGGAGGGATCTGAAGGCCAAATCTATAACTGTGTTCAAAAATGAATTAGATAAGTTCATGGAAGATAAGCCCATCCATGCCTATTCGCCACAATGATCTAGAACACAAGTCTGTGATGTGGGTGTCCCTAAGCCTCCAACTTCCAGAAACTGGGTTTGCATAACAGAGATGGATCACCCAGCTCTGTTCACTCCATCAGAAGCACAAGCTGCTGGCCACTTTCAAGAGACAGGATACTGGGCTAGATGGACCATTGGTCTGACCTGGTATGGCCATTCTTATGTTCTGCATGGCTATTAAATTTCACCCCGGTACCTCTGTATTGCACAGTGGACAGGACTCATTTCCTCTGCACCACTGATAGCTGATCTGAGCTACAATGCACCTCTTAAGGCTCTGAAATCAGCTCTTGCAAAAATACAAGAAATTGTGATTTTTAGATGAAAGCGAGAGGCTAGCACTATTTCTCTAGTGATATTCACATTTCCTTTTGCCCAGCTGAAGAATTGGATGAGCATCTTGTCCCATCTCATCTGGGTCCCTCTCCCTCTCTCAGGTGGAAAACATAGTGGCTAAGGTCTGCAGCTTCATGGATTAAGTCCATCATCCCAACTCCTGGATACTAATGATTAAGTTGGTGGGCTCACTGGCTGTCCAAGCTGAACATGTGGACGCAGTCATCTCAAGCCTGCTGGAATACTCGTCCCCTACCCACAGGTAGGAAATGCCACAACTACCAAGGTCTCATGTGATCCTTTGAGGACATATAGCAGATCCTCACCCCTGAACACATTGTTTCTTCAAAGACAATTTATAAAACACTGAATGCTGAGAACTGAATCTCCCGTCTCTAAATGGGGAAATGACCTACCCCCTATTCCTGATAGCTCTTTTCTTTTCAACTACAAACAACTGAGAGCAAAATCCCCCGGGGTCGTGATCCCTCTCCTGTTCCCTGAATGTGTCTTCCCACATGCAAGGCAGGAAGTCCCTTTCCCAGTCTGCTTCTCCCTGACCCTTGGACTTCTTCCAGATCTGCCTGCCAGGAGGGATTTTTAAAATCTCAGTTCCTGAATCTAGGGTCCCTGCTTATGGGAACTGGTCATGGAGGAGTGGGTGGATGTATGTCTTCTTGGGTTCTTTACCTGTTTTTCACTCTAGCTGCAGACCCCGGCAGGGTGAAGTGGGGTGAAGCATGTCCACACTGTGGACATGCTATTTCATTTCCCTTATTTCAAGGACACTATTTTTGTCTTTTGAAACAAGGTGTTTCGAAATAACACTTTGTTTTGAAATGTCTTGTTTCGAAACAAGCACTTTGTGTGTGAACATAGCCACAATGTTCTCTGGTAAGCACCAAGAGACTCATTTTTTTTTGTTTTTTCAGCTCCCCCATATTAAAGAGGCCAAGTTGATCCCACAACCTAACACTCTGGACCATCTCAAGGATTGGACAAAAAACCCTTGTCCTGCTTTCCGTTCCCTTGGGCTAAAAGGACTCAGCATCCAGGCAACCCAGCTAGAGAAGGTGAAAGCCCAGCCTTATCAACCAGAAAATGATGGGCTGGTTGTGATCTAGTGGACTGAATTCTGGGGTGGGCCCACCTCCACCACTGACTTGCTATTGATCCTGTCTCTGCATTTCCTCAGTGGTAATGGGGATACCAACAACCTCTCCAGCCATGAGAGATGCAGTTCTTTACTCTGGTAGTCAGGTACTGTGGTTCAGGGGCAGAGGGATGATTTTAAGGCTTGCATTTCAGATAGACATTGCCCATTCTCTCCCATGCAGACAACCCTTGCAGCACTCCTGTTCCTGTTTGGAGAGAACAGTCCAGGTGTGCTTACAAGGGAACAACTGGATTAGTTTAAAGATCTTATTGTGTTTGTCACACAAGGCCATGTATTACAGCTCTCCAAACCACCCTGGGCGCAAGACCTGGCATTGCAGCACTACCTCGTTTTCCTCCTCTGATGGTCTTGAACAAGGACTTTACAAATTCCTTTTTTTTTTTTCTTCTCCCCACTAGGAGGGACATGAAGCACTGGAATGTGTTAGCTAGGGAGCGGTTGGAGTCTCCATCATTAGAGGATTCTAAGGCCCAGCTGGAGAAAGTCCTGAGTGGGATGATCTAGTTGGGCAGGGGACTGGATGAGATGACCTCCTGAGGTCCCCCCCAACCTTCCAGGAGTCTATATTATGATAACTCCTGATTTTGGCTCTTGTGCTAAGAGAGAGAACTCTTTGATATCTAAAGACACAGCTCTTAGACTCCAAAGCTGACCAGCTCCAACAGAGTAAAAATCATAAAGAGAGGGTCTTCTGCCATTACCCAGGCACCTCTTCTGAGCTGACCTTCAAAGAAGGTCTCGCTCTCTGTCCCTATTAAATGTAAGAAAACTTCATTTCAGACTCCTTTCTGGGCAACTTTTCTGTAAGCTCTTTGCCCCTACTCCAAGCTTCTGCAGAGTTCTTTACTCTTTTGGCAGAAGAAACATGCTTTCCAGGGTTTCTGCCATGGGAGCTTTTTTCCCCCCAGCAGGCTCTCACTGCCTCCTGTCCCAGGGGACTCAGCTCTCCATGCTCGAGCTTTGCTTTCAGTGTCACCACTAGAGGGATTAACTGCATGGAAAAAGAAGGTGGTTGGAAGTTTCTTGTTGTTGAAAGGGGAAAAACTGTCCCACAGCTCAGAGACAGCTGAAGAGGTTGTGCCCAGTCTCCCCAGAAAAATAGTGACAATCAACTGGGGAGATGGCATGGAAAATGTCAATCTAAAAAAATAAGTGTTTGGAAAGGTAGGGTAATATCAAATGGGGTGTGTTCACACAGCACTCATTTCAAAACAACAGGTTGTTTCAATATAAGAATTCTGCTGTTCACACGACGCACAGTTGTTTCAAAACAGGAAGCCGTTGTTTTGAAACAAGTTAAACCTAGTCTCTGGGCAAAACAACGTTGTTTCACAACGGTTGTTTCAAAACAATGCCATGAGAATGTGTTGTTTCGAAACAACGGTGGTTTCAAAACGACTTGTTTCGAAACAACCGTCGTCTGAACATGATGTTTTGAAATGACGGTGAGTCATTTCGAAATAACTGTTGTCCGGAATTGCTATTTCGATTCCAGCTTTTCTCCTTATTTCAAAGTAACTTTTTTGCTAATTCAAAATAAGTCATTTTGAAATAAGGCATTGTTTCGAAGCAAGTTGTTTTGATACAAAATGTCTCAAAACAACCATCTGTGTGTGAACATAGCCATGGAGATGCCAGAATGGATACTCTACCAGCTGTAACAATGAGGCTATGTACACACACAAGGGGTTGTTTCAAAATAGGTTATTCTGAAATAAGTCGTTTCAAAATAATACCCTTATTTTGAAACAACCTAATTCAAAAGTAAAAAACAAACAAACAAACAAACAAAAAACAAAAACACATTTTGAAATAAGGGAAAAGCAGGAATCGAAACAGCATGTCCACAGAGTCCCCAGGAATCCCTGGCACCCCACTCCTGCCGAGGGCACCCCACCCTGGGATTCCACGGTGCCCCGCTCTTGGATTGCCTGGCGCCCCGCTCTTCCCCAGGTGCGGGGCCAGGGATGCCCTGCCCCCAGGATTCCCCAGTGCCCCACTCCTGCCAGGGGCAGGGCCGCGGACGACCTGCCCCGGGATTCCGCAGTGCCTCCTCCTGCCAGGCGTGGGCCTCGGGGCACTGGGGATTCCCTGGGCAGGGTGCCGGGCCCTGCCCCCCAGGCTTCATGGTAGACCCAGCAGCAGGATGAACCGCCTGTGGAGCAGCCACCCCACGGGGGCTGCAGCCCTCCTGAGCAGGTTGCAGGGACAGCAGCTTCCCCCCCACCCGGGCAGGAGGCAGAGCCCCGGAGTGCCCCAGCCAGCTTCCCTCTGCTTCCCCTTGTGAGGGTAGGGGGGCCAAAGGGGGCTGAGGTACCCATCCCCCCCTGGTCCCAGCACAGGGAAGCATGGGGAATCTGGCTGAGGCACCCTCTGACCCCCTGCACTCCACTCAGCACCCTGGCCAGGGTGCTGGGTGGGGGGCGGCCCTCCTCCCAGGCTGCAATGCACCCTGGGAGGAAGGTCATTGTTATTTTGAAACAATCCTTGTTTCAAAACAACATGTCCAAACCACGTTATTTCGAAACAACCGGTTTAGAAAAAAGCCCTCCTTTCGAAACCAAAGTGGTTTAAGCTGTTTCGAAAGGAAGGCTCTTGTTTCGAAACGCGGAGCTCCCTCCTTTCAAAACAAGAAAATGTGTGTGGACATAGGGGCTTTTGTTTTGAAACAACCAGTGTTGTTTCGAAATAAAAGCCTTGTGTGGACATACCCTAAGAATCCTGTAGCACCTTAAAGACTAATAAATTTCTTCAGGCATAAACCTTCATAGGCTGCCACCCACTTTGTCAAAAGCAGCCTTGATGTACCACCCTTAACTATATGTACCAGGCTTAACTATGGAGATTGCTGCCAGCACATGCTATCATAATTTTTCATTTCTTATAGAAAAGAGAGTGGAACCAAAAATTCTTCTAAAGCAAATCACAACTTTGTCCACATTAACATTTAACAGCATGGGACTGGACTGGGATTCCCTGATTGCACTGGCAGGTTTCCCCATCAAGCCTAAAGCAACAAACATCAAATAATGGAGAATGACCTGCTCTCTGCCATAGTGCCATGAGGTAGAATAAATATAGTCCCACAGCTGTGCCAGATCTGATGAGCTCTGTTGTATGTGTTTGTAGGTGGAACAAGTCAAGACCTTGCTGCCTATCATTCTTTGAGGCTCCAAGGAGATGGAAGATGGGAGCAGTGTGGAGGCCATTTCTGCTTTTCACAACCTTTTGCAGAGCCTGGAGGGGAATGAGCTCACCAGCGTTGCCAACAAGCTAATCCATTTATGCAGCACTGTAAGTCAGAAGCTCTTGAACTACCCACCTCGAATCACCCTGCATTGTAACCCTGGAGTCTTAGCAGTGTCATATCTGACCAAATCAGTTCCCTGTCATTTCAGAGACCTCTGGCATTGGGTCAGATACCCGGGTCTCTCGTGTCCTCTGTCTGTGGATTGACATGCTAACCCAAGTAAATAGGCTCAGTAGAGACAGGCTCATGGAGTAATATTCAATGGCCCAGCTTCTGCAGGTCAGAAGACCAGATGATCTAATGGTTCTTTTAGGCCTTCAATGCTATGACACCATGAAAGCATTGAACCCATTAAAGAACTCCTCCAAAGACTGCCACACTCTAGGCAGACTCAGCCTTTACAGGAGGCCTCCAGGGAAATTTTAAGAACCACCATCCTTGCCTTTGTGGCCTGTTCCTCCATCTAAACCTTTCTGCCAATAGGAACTGTCTCGGTGGGTGGATCATGGAGTTAATAGCCAGATTGGCCCTCGTCAGTGGTTTGCTTTGTGCCGATCCCACTATAGGAAAAGTGTAACACTCCCTTGGTGAACGCCCCTCTTGGTCCTGTGTCCATCTCAGGTGAGACCCCAGCTGTGCTCTGCTGCCATTACACTCTTTACAGAGTTGCTTACTGCAAAGAAGAGGAGACAGAAGCACCTGCTGCAGGAGGAAGCGACCTGTAGCCCGGTCCCACTGCTCCTTCACTTACAGGATGAGGATCCTGATATGAGAAATGTGAGTCCACCTGCCTTAGCTCCGTGTGCAGATGGCTTGGACTTCTCCCTTCAGCCATGCTGCTAGATCCATCTGCAGAGCCACCCTTCAAAAGTGCAAAAATCTCATCCCTAGCTTCTTACCAAAGCAAATTCCCCACTTTGTTGGATGGAAGTGGAGATGTTTCATGACTCCCATCAGCCCCTTCCTAAATTAATGAACTCCAGAAACCATGAAATTCAAATTCCAGCTGCCTTCAGAAATCAGTGCAAAAAGGCACCAGCAATCAACCGGACACTATATGACCCTTCACACCTTTCCTTTAGTGGTCACTTCAGCTGGCTTTTCACTCCAATATGAAAATAGATTCCAGCTCTTTAATGATTGGACCTTCCCCCCACCTCCATTTTGTATTGCAAAAGTTCCAGAAAGCCTTGCCCAGGTGCTTTGAGCTCCTGGGATGGGCTTTGCCTAAGCAGATTAAGAGCAAAAAGGCATGGCACAGCTATCCTCAGGTGGTGGACAAAATCTGCCAGCACTCTGTAAGTTAATGATTGACTTTTCATTAGCAGTACTTCTAGATTTGGGACCGGAAATGTGTCCCTCTCAAACTCACTACCACACGGCTTTTTGGTTTCCTCTCAGAACTGCTCGTCCCTTCCCCACAGTGCCGGGCAGATCTGAATAGCCTGACCTGGCAAAGGGGTGTATATAAGAAGGAAAGCTCAGAACCCAATCACTAAAATGCCTTCAAAAGTCTGCAGAAAACTGCATTTTCCCATGTTTCCCCATACCCTGGCCCATTGTCCACCTCTGCGCAATATCTGCTATGCTCCACACTTTCCCAAATGTCCCATCTCTGCCCCAGATGGCACACAAACAAACCTGGTCTCAGTGATCTCTAGTGCCAGACTCCCACCCAGCAGTGTGTCTGGTGACACATTCTATGATATCCTGACATGTAGATTGCCTGACATCAGGATACATCGAGGAGGGAGCTGTGTTCATTCCACCCCTCCAGGCCAAGCAGCCATACAGAGATGAAATGTCTCTTTTCCTCACTCTTCAACCATAGCAACAAGATGTCGTCATACATCTCTGGTTTCTATTTCTTGGTTCTGAAGCTCAAGAACATTTCATATATCTTGCTCCAATGTCTAGATCACCTCCCAAACCTGCAGGCCTCAATACGAAGTGCAGCAGCCATCCTGATCGGTAATCACTGACTTTCTTTAGCAACTTCTATCTAGACATTTCCCATGTTCTGCTTGAAGGGTGCCACAAACAAGATTTAGCGGCCTGAGATCTAGTGTGTCAATTCCTTGCCCCTGAGGGAGCTGGCCTAGAGATTGTATCAAAAGGCCTGAAAAGAATTACACCCCCAAACTACCAGCAATATTGAGGAGAATCCCAGTGGGACTGACACAAAGTCATATCCACTAACAATGAGGCCTTCCATATCTTTCAAGTCATGTGCCTCTTTGTCTTGTTTATCTCAGGAAGCACTGAAAAGCTGCTCTCCTTGCTTGAAAGACTAATTTTTTTTTAGATGGTAACATTAAAGAAGGTGAAAAATGCAAAGGGGTTCATTTTGATGGTATGTCCTAGATTGTACTGTGCAAAGATCAAATCCCACCATAGTCGGGCAAGAAAAGATGGAGCTGATACTTCAGTGTATGTAGTCACGTCCCATCCGTGTATACATGTATCTGTATGGGACTGTCTGTCTTTGTTCGCATGTGGAAGGATACTTCATGCTCACACTGAACCAATCCAGGGGGAAAAAAAAAAAAAAAAAAAAAGCTACCTTCTTCCCAAGTTGCTGCACTGAGTTCAATTTAGACATGGTCAGAGGTTATTGTTGCAAAGCTACTGAGTATGAATGTTGGTAACAGCTTGGTTTCCCTTAGTGTCATGAGGTTTGATAAGGAGAAAATAAATGTCAGTAGAGTGAGAGTCAAGGCATGTGTCAGATAGACACATAACAAAGATGATGCCCCACAAAGCAGTGATAGTGCTGAGGCAGGCAAGGCCCCTCACTCCCTTTGGCAGATGTCCCTGAGGACTGAGGTGCTATGGGATGGAGATGACACCATGGGTCCAGGGCATCAGGGAGGAGTTGCTGTTGGTGGGCAGAGAAACCCATTGTGGAGGTGGCAGTATGCATTAATTCAATATGTTTTGCCCCCTGTGCTTTGACCTGAGCTCCTTCTTTGTCTCAGTACCCAATGTCCTTTGGAAAGATTCAGATTCCTCTGTCTGTGTCAGTGCATCACAAGCTTTTCAGCAAGTCCAAGAAAGTGGTGGAATCCAGTCATCTCAGACCATAGGAGCCCAACTGAGGAACATGTTCTGCTGCTTCACTGGCCAGGAGGAGAGGGAAAATGCTCCCAACAGAGATCTTTGGGATGTGCCAGGCCCTTCTCAAGCCTACCAGTGAGACTTAGAGGGGCCCTGAGTTCCCATGAAACAGCTGGTGACCAGAGGAAGTGGCTGGGGCACCCGACCATGCTCAAAGCCAGTGCCTCATTGGCTGTGTTCACATACACATGGTTATTTCAAAACAAGTTGTGTCGAAACATCTTGTTTTGAAATAACGCCTTATTTTGAAATAACATACTTCGAATTAACAACATGTTATTTCGAAATAAGAAAAAAGAGGGAAACAAAATAGCAGGTTCACACTGTGAACCTGCTATTTTGCTTCCTCAGGGGGCTGCAGGCACCGGCGGGCTGCAGCGCTGCACAGCGCTGCTCCCCGCCGGTGCCTGCAGAGCCGGGCTGCGGGCACCGGCGAGCTTCAGTGCAGCCCAGCGCTGCTTCCCCAGGCCCGGCACGAAGAGGGAGCTACTGGGCCCCCCGAGGCAGAAACGGGCGCTGGCCACACCACCGCCGGCGACCCCAACCACCAGGCCACTAAAGCTGCCTCTCCTCCATCAAAGGGAACAACTGCCACCTCCTCCCGGGACGTGGGGATAACCACCCCACTATGCCCGGAGGAGAGGCCGGGCCCCGTCGCCACCCTCACTAGTCCATCTGGGACGGGGCCCACAGAGGAGAGGGCAGCGGCCGTGGTGGTCCCAGACATGGGAGAGGGCGCGCCCCAGGGGGAAGGCTCCCGTCCCCATGATGCCCCTCCCCTGATCCTTTCCCCTGAAGAGCCTTTGCCCTTGCCGCCTACCCCTGCCTCCGCTGGGCGGCCCTCTGATACCATCCTAGAGGGCCAGGCCCTTCCACAGAGGAAGCGCAGCAAGCGGAAGAAGGCTCAGTCCCTCCCCATCTCATCCGAAGGGGAGGACGCCCCCCGAAAGTCATTGCGGGGGGCTGATACCACCCAAAAGAGCATTAACAATACTGAGCCGCTTGCTGCGCCCTCTGTGGAGGCCCAGCGGGAGGCGCCAACCGAGGAGATGGACGCAGTGGAGGAGGGAAACAGCACTGCCCCCTTGCAGGAGGCCCCCATTGATCCCCCTCCTGAGGAGGCTGCAGATGGAGCCGCTACTGTCCCCCCTGAACCTGCTACACTACCATCATCAATTGAGGCAGGGGGGGACTTAGGCTCCATCTTCGCAGAGATCGAGGCCCTGGGTCTGACCTTGGTCGCCCCAAGGGAGGACGACCCTCTGCCAGCGGGCCTCGATCTGGGTGGTGATGATATTCCACCACCCCCTCCCATGCCCCAGACCCAGCCTGAACCCCAGCCTCTGCCCGCTGTCCCTGCTTTTATTCCGGGGACACCCCCGGGCTGCTTCACCTGCCCGGCTGCTGTCAGCATTCCAACTGTGGCCGCCGAGCCTTTAGAGGCGACGGCCAGCACCGAGCAGCCGGGTCCCGGGGTGTTGTCCCCAGAGGAACAGCTGCCCATTCCCCCACTTGTTTTCTCCCCCGTGTCCGACGCTGAGGACGGAGAAAATCCATCTACTACCATCCCTTTGCCCAGCGTTGGCACGGACCCCGCTCCTGACTCCTCCTTTGGAAATCTTGCGCCCGGTCAAGGGGAGCCGCACCCCGGTGATTTAATCACCAGGGACCCTGTCCCAACTCCTACCCCTTCCCCTGTCTTGACCTGTGTTGTTTCTGACCCTGTCCCCACTTTTCCCTCCAATGTTACCCCAAGTCCTGCCCTAATCTCGTCCCCTATTGCTGCCGCCCCCGGGATCGTGTCTTTCCCCTTTCCATCGACCGATTCCCGGGGTCCGGCATTTGTGGCTCCTTCTGTTCCCGGGGCTGCTGTCTTCCCTCCACCGCCGCCCTTCCTTGTGCCGGGGGCTCAGCCGGGTGACTCGGCGCCCATGACATCGGCGCCGAGACGGGGCTCCGCGCCCTGTCTTTCCACCCCGGCTGGCCCTGGGGCCGTTACGGGGACCCGGCCGGAGGACCTGGACCCCACGGCGCTGCGGGAGGAGCTGCGTGTGTTCCTGGCAGACACTCGTTGGGCCAGGAGCCGGGTGCAGCTCGCTCTGCAGCGCTGGGGGAATTTCCATCTGGTCCTCCGGGCCATGAGGGCCATACTAAAGGAGGGTAAAGGGACCGGGAGGTGGGATGCTGCGGCCTATGAGAGGGCCCGCACTTTCCGCGACTCCCTCATGACCTTCGGGATCGGTCGCGGATTGTTGCGTGGCCTGACGGAGGCTGCTGGTACTCCCGCCACTTCTGAGGATCCCCCCCAGCCCTCCTCATGGCCCCAATCATCTTTGCCACCTTAAATACCAGAGGCTGTAGGGTGGGTCTCCGCAGGACCCAGGTGCTCTCCTTCCTTCGGGAGGGGGGGTACTCTGTGGTTTTTCTGCAGGAGACCCACACGGATCCAGCCGCCGAGGCCAGCTGGCGGCTGGAGTGGGGGAACGGGGTGTTCCTGAGTCATCTGTCCACCCGCTCGAGCGGTGTGGCCACCCTGTTCTCCCCCGACCTACAGCCGGAGGTGCTGGGGGTTGCCGAGGTCGTGCCAGGCCACCTGCTGCACCTCCGGGTCCGTATGGAGGGGCTGACGTTGAACCTGGTCAACGTCTACGCCCCGACATCGGGCCCGGAGCGAGTGCAGTTTTTCTGGCAGGCGGCCACGTTCCTCGGCACTTTGGATCCTCGGGAGTGCCTGGTCCTGGGTGGGGATTTTAACACCACCCTCGAGGAGTGGGACCGCACGGGGAACGAGCTCTGCCCGGCCGCCGCAAACGTCCTCAGAGAGATAATAAACCATCACTCCCTGGTGGACGTTTGGCGCGACCACCACCTGGACGACGAGGTGACCTTCACCTATGTCCGGGTGGGGGACGATCGGTCGCGCCACTCCCGGTTGGACTGTCTATATCTGTCCCGAAGTCACCTGGCACGAGCCCACTCCTCCGGCGTCCGGCCGGCCCCTTTTTCGGATCACCATTTGGTGACCGTGACGGCCTCTCTCTCGGCGGAGAGGCCGGGGCCGGCCTACTGGCATTTCAATAATAGCCTGCTGGAGGATGTGGGCTTCGTGGCGTCCTTCCGGGAGTTCTGGCGGGCCTGGCGGGGGCAGAGGGCTGCCTTTCCCTCGGCGCGGCGCTGGTGGGACATGGGGAAGGTGCGCGCCCGGCTCTTCTGCCGTGACTACACTCGGGGGGCCAGCCGGAGGAGGGATGGGGCGATAGAGCAGCTGGAACGGGAGGTCTTAGAGCTTGAGAGGCACTTGGCCGCCAGCCCTGAGGATCCATCCCTCTGCAGGGCGCACCAGGAGAAGTGGGAGGAACTTCGGGCCCTCGAGGATCTTCGGGCCCGGGGAGCCTTTGTTCGATCTCGCATCCGTCTCCTTCGGGAGATGGATCGCGGCTCCCGCTTCTTCTATGCCCTGGAGAAACGGAGGGGGGCTAAAAAGCACGTCACCTGCCTTTTGGCGGAAGACGGCACCCCCCTCACGGATCCGGAGGAGATGCATGGAAGGGCCAGGGCCTTCTACGCTAGTCTTTTCTCCCCGGATCCGACCGAAGCCGACGCTTGCAGGCTGCTCTGGAACGAACTTCCCACGATCAGCGAGGGCGACCGGAACCAGCTGGAGCTACCTCTCACTCTGGCCGAGTTCTCATAAGCCCTGCGTCTCATGCCCACCAACAAATCCCCGGGCATGGACGGGCTGACCGTGGAGTTCTACCGCGCGTTCTGGGACGTCCTCGGCCCGGACCTCGCCATCGTCTGGGCCGAGTCCGAGGAGAGCGGAGTGCTCCCCCTTTCTTGCCAGCGGGCGGTGTTGGCCCTGCTGCCTAAGACGGGGGACCTCCACGACCTCTGGAATTGGCGTCCCGTCTCGCTCCTCGGCACGGACTACAAAATAGTAGCCAAAGCCATCTCATTACGCCTGGGGTCCGTGCTGCAGGACGTGATCCATCCAGACCAGACCTACACCGTCCCGGGCCGCACCATCTTTAACAATCTCTATCTGGTCCGGGATCTCTTGGAGCTCGGGTGTAGGGACGGTCTGTCATTCGCCCTTCTGGCCCTGGACCAGGAGAAGGCGTTCGACAGGATGGATCACGGGTATCTCCTGGGCACCCTGCAGGCATTCGGCTTCGGGCCCCGTTTTGTGGGGTTTCTCCGGGCATTGTACGCCTCTGCAGAGTGTTTGGTCAAGCTCAACTGGACCCTGACCGAACCGGTCAGCTTCGGGCGAGGGGTGCGTCACCGCTGTCCGCTGTCGGGCCAGCTGTACGCTCTGGCCATCGAGCCCTTCCTCTGTCTCCTCCGCCGGAGGTTGACGGGGTTGGTGCTCCGTGAGCCGGAGCTGCGGCTGGTCTTGTCAGCGTACGCCGACGACATACTCCTCGCGGTCCAGGACCCGGGCGACCTGGTGCGGCTGGAGGCTTGCCAGGCCATCTATTCGGCGGCCTCCTCCGCCCGGGTCAACTGGGTCAAGAGCTCTGGCCTGATGGTAGGGGCCGGGTGGCCGGTGAGCTCCCTCCCACCCGCGCTTCAGGCCATCCGGTGGAGCGCGGGTCCGCTGCTCTATCTGGGCGTTTACCTTTCTGCCACCCATCCCTCCCCGGATGAGAACTGGCAGGAGTTAGAGGGCAGGGTGGGTGACCAGCTCCGGAGATGGACAGGACTGCTGCAGTGACTCTCCCTTCGGGGACGGGCGCTGGTCATCAATCAGCTCGTCCCGTCCATGCTCTGGCACCGGCTCAACACCCTGTCCCCGCCCCCGGGCTTCCTGGCTAAGCTCCAGAGGACAATTCTGGAGTTCTTCTGGCCAGGACTGCACTGGGTCTCTGCAGGGACTCTGAGCCTTCCCCTGGAGGAAGGGGGGCAGGGCCTGTGCTGCGCCCGCAGCCAGGTCCACGCCTTCCACCTCCAGGCCCTGCAGAGACTCCTTTATGGTGCAGGTAGTCCGGCGTGTTTTTGGAGGTTGGCATTTGCAGGCAGGCACTTCTCACTGGTCCCTTTTGCATTCTGTGCAAAAGAAGGAAGTGTGGCAGGAATGCAGCAAAAAAAATCAAGTCAGGATGAGGTCAAGATGGGACTCCAGAACGGGAGGGCAAGCAAGCAGGTGGCCACTCTTACCAAGGAGATCTCACTGTCCACCTTTGCTGCCACTGTCACTAGGCTCCTCTTCCCTCCCGTCATCATCTCAATCTGGGAACAAAGACAGGAATGGGGCAAGAAAAAAATGCAAACCAAGGAAGACAGGCTAAAGCTAATCTTGCTTCAATTGTAATGGCTTATTTCCTGTGTAACAAGGCTGATACAATCACTCCCAAAAAAAAAAGCAGTTGGCCAAAAAGTATTTCAGTAGTCTATAGGGGAGTAGGTTAGACTGCAGTTCCCGAATTCAATAGTGGGTGTTATCTCTCGGGGGTTTGTAGCTGGGCTGTTTTCTGGGAGTGCAGATCTGCTCTTTTCTCATGAACATGGGTGATTTCCAGCTCTTCAGCTAAAAGAAACAGCAGGAAGCTCTACTAGGTGGCCTGCCTGCTCTTTCTCTGCTTGTTCTTTCTCTAGAAGTGCAAGAAAAAGGATGCACTGCTTCAAGCTGGTGTTGAAGCAGCAACCTGGTCACCACCTATAGGCTGTGTTGCAACCTGTTGAGCTATTGAAAAAAACTGTTAGAAGCTGCTTGTTGGCTGCTGTTCCTTCCACTTCCTCCAAAATTTAACCCCAGCCAAACTTGCTATGGTAAGTTGAGCACATGCGTGGAATTTCTGGAGCAGTGCAACGCAGCCACAGCTGGTGGTGTGGTTATCATGCTTGCCTCTTATGTAAAAGATTATGGGGTTCAAATTGGGCAGAAATGTGCTAGCTTATTCCTTCTGGCTTTCCTTGCTGTCGAGGAAGGTGCTTCTCCTTCTACACTTGGGCTGTATCTGGGATTCCCCGGCACCGCTACATGGTATTTGACATCAGCTGAGAATGACCCTTGGTATCAGCCACTTGGAGGCATTAGGCTGGTCATCACTTTGGGTATGTCTACATGGGAGACTCTGTTAATTCGACCTAAGAAAGTTGACTTAAAGTCAATCTTGTTAAGTCAACTTTGAGAATCCTCAGTGAAAACTCTTGTTGACTACCTGCATCCACACTGCCAGGTGTTAGATTGATAGAGGAGTGGTGTGTTCTGGGTAGCTATTCCTGGCATCCAGAAACTCTGGGAGAGGGCCAAAAGGTGACTTAGGTCAACTTAAGGGCTTTCCCCGTCTACATTGGCTTAAGTCAACTTAATAGGGTTGACTTAAGCATTAAGTCAACCTTAAGAGGTGGCGTTACAAGCTCGACTTAAGGAAGTGCTTACGTTGACTTAATAAAAGCCCAGTGTGGTCACAGGAACGTGTAGGTCCACTTAACCTTCCTTAAGTCGCCCTAAGGCTCTAGCGTAGACATACTCTTAGAGACTTGTGCCTTGACTTCCTATGTAGTTTGAGTTTGGGACACTGACTCTTTTTGGGAGCCTCTTTGTGTTACTTGTTGAGGGAGGAAGTAAGGCTGGAAGGGGGTGAAAAAAAACGAGTCAAGCTGAGGTAGGCCACACAGAAGCAAAGCATCTCAAGGCAGTCAAGTGGGGTTAGTAGTGCACCACCATTTTTTTCTGCCAAAGCCTGTGGATTTGCAGTTGGTTACTGGCAAAATGAATCCTGTGCCTGCTTTTTGGCATCCTGGGGAGGAATAATTGGAGTGCAGGAGAAGGGAGGAAATGAAAACATTAGCAAACAGTTTAGAGTTTGTGTCAGTGTGTCCCAGCACTCCTTTCTGACCAAGTTGGGTCACTGTTGGGTCGAGGAGACTGCTTGAGATCTGTGGGCAGATGGTCCGGAGAGAACTGCTGCTCCTTTCCAGGGATTCTGGAGGCCCTACTCATGGCTTTGAAGGGGACAAGATGTCTGGCTTTGAGCTAATGGAATCCAAGAAGCCCCTGTTTTCTCCTCCAAGGGCTGTCTTCTGTTTCTCCCCTATTGGGAAGAGAAGCCAAATGTGATACAAGTAGAACAAAAAGAGATAAAAAATCCCAAACAGGAACAAGAAAGATTTTCTTCTTGTCAGTACAGTTCATTAAAATCTCATATTGGAAAAGCTCCAGCATGGGGTTAGCTCAATTCACCAACCACTCAATGACCTAAACTAAATAATTCTGCAAAGGAGACTGACAGCATCTTTGCTCCTCTACCTCCCCAATGGTGATTTTAACATTTTGAAAGGATGTTTCGGGGGACAAAGATTGAGGGGAGTGAGGGGTACCTAGACTCTTGGGTTCAAGGATCAAAGGATGGGGTGGAATCTAGTTTAGGGTCTGTTTGTGGGATGCTGGCACAGGGAATACAGGAGGGCTGGTGGGAAGAAAGGAGTGTAGATTTATGGACTCTGACCTGCACTCTGGAGGGGAGGTAATAAGTGAAGGGGATGTTTTCAGGCTCCTCCCCTCCTGAGCATGCCCTGGCCTGGATTTCTATATTCCAGGGGGCAAAGTGAGCAGTTAAAGGGGCTTTGTTATTAAAAAGCTAATGCTCTAGATGAGGCTTGAATTCACAACCTCAGCATGTCTATATTCACTACTGCTCTATAAGTACTGTGCACTAACCAATTATGCTACTGGAGCACATGTCTAAGTCCTCCCTCAGCTCCCCATAGGTAGGGAATCAACCACAATTTCAAATACATGAAACTACTCAGCTATATTTCATTATTGATTATTTGTTTCTCACTCAATTCTGTCCATCAGCAGTTTAATCTAGGCTAACACCCCATGGCAGAGAGTTCCACAGTTTAATGACCACTGGGGATTCACCAGCCAATACAGAGTTGACAAGGAGAAGGCACAGCTGCAAGGGTCCTGGAATTCTGAATTCTCTTGACTCATTTACTCTGCATTAAGTGATCGGATGGAACGCGTCTTCTCTCAATAGGACCGCTAGGGCTCTGTCTACACCGAAAACCTTTGTTTGGAGTTGCTTAGTCCAAACTAAGTAGTTTGAAGTTAATTCAAACTCAACAGGTTTTTTTAGTTCAAACTAGTTGTGCATTTTTTAGTTCAAACTAAAAACAAGCTGCAACTTTGAATTAAAAGTTAGTTCTAACTAAAAAAACCACACTTAGTTTGAACTAGCATGTCTCCATTGGGCTGGTTCAAACTAAAAATGTGAATTAAGTCAAACTAAGCAATTTAGTTTGGCTTAACCAGCCAAAGTAAGTAGCTCAGACTAAGCTTTGCTTAATTCAAACAAAAATATTTTAGTTGGAACTAAGCAAAGCCTAATGTAGACAGGGTTCAAATTAGTTCATATTATGCTTGCTTAGTCCAAACTAATTTGCTAGTATAGAGATAGCTGAGAAGCTAACATGCCTGACTGGGAATCAGAAGAGGGTTTGAGCCCCTTTGTGGCTGCTTTCTGTGTTGTGCACCTGATGGCTTCTTTGTAATGTCTAGCAGGGGTGTCAAACTCATTTGCTTGGGCAGGCCGGATATGACTTAAATGTACTTCAAATGGGCCATACATACCACTATGGCCTACACACTCAAAACCACACTGAAACCACATTCTGTGATACCACAGTCTCTCCCTAACAGAGAGAGAGGGTGGACTCGTGGTATCACAAAATGCAATCTTGCATACACAGAGCTCTTCAATGTCACAGGACCTTACATGCTTGCGGCATTGCAAAGTACTAGGCATGCAAGAGTGCACTCTGTTACCATGAGACCACACTCTCTGTCTGGGAGAGAGTGTGGTCTTGCAGGGTGCAGTCACAGGCTGGATAGAAGAAGTTTGTGGGCTGTATCCAGCCCATGGGCTGCAGGTTTGACACCCCTGATTCTACAGTATCAAACTCTGGAAGAAGGAAAGAATGCATTTGAGCCAGGACCAGAAAGTGGATTTGGGAAAGTCATCACTATCCTGGCTCCTCTCCTGAGAAAAGCATGTGTCCTGATTTCAGTCAGATTCAGGAGCCTCTCTCCACCCATATAAGAGTCCTCCTAGCAGTAAGTGAATATGAAGAATGGCTGGGATCTGGCTAGGGAAACAAGTAGAGGCATTGAGGCTGAGATTTTTGTTCTCTGACTGAAAGGGTCTCAGTGCTCCAGAAGCTGACTGGAAAGAGAAGGAACTACACCAGCTCCTGTCAAGGTGGAGACCAAGCCAGGCAAAAAGTACGTGAGAGATGGAGCTATGGGAGTTGTGTTAGAGATGCAGGACTTTTGTTGTCAAGATGACAGTGCAAGCAGCCTCCACGCCTGAAGCTTTCTGGTTTCCAGTTTTCCCATTTCTGTTTTTCCGCAGTGGCTGGTACTCACTCCAACAGCACCAGGCAGCTAGTGGCCTCTAAGAAGCACCCAGCATTCACGTTAGTTTGTCACCCCTGAATACGAAGGATGTCTAAATCCAGGTTTATAGGAGGCTGCAGGACAAAGGACCAGAGCTTACATCATGACACCCAATTGCTAAATAGCCTGCTCAGAAGGGGCACATCCGAGCGCAAGTTGCTGTCATTGGTCCAATATCAATAAGCAGTCATGGTTTATTGATTCTGAATGAAGATACACCATAGCTGTTAGATTGCTTTAGGCTCCAAGTGCTAAGTTTATTCACCATTTATCACTCTAAACAAGTCCAGGTACTGTGGCAATGCAAGGAGTGACATTTGAGCACTGGGAATAGAAGGGAGGGGCACTTCCTTTCCCACAGCCTCAGGCCAATGTTCCCTCTAAGCTGATGATGCAGCTGAGCAACTTATGGATGCGGCTGAGCAGGTTCCCTCGCCATACCCTGTCCCGGGACCGGGACCGTGAGCCACTGCCCATCAGCTCCCCAAGTGCATCCATAACTTGCTCAGTTGCATCACCAGCTTAGAGAAGGAACATTGTATAGATGTCTTTTTTGTTCAAACTTTAGTAAATTAATAAAACCACAGTATTTCAGTTTAACATTTTTTATTAAACAAATATGAAGCAATGATGCTGCCTGTCAAGCCTCTTCTACACCTCAGTTTTTGATGCCTGTCTTTGTCACATTTTTAGAACACACATACAGACTCTAGGTCAGCCTTGAATCCAGCACTTAGACATGAATTGATGTGCATTAGCGTGTCTAGATGAGAAACATCCAACTTGTTACGAGGCTCTGTCTTAATATTATTCATTAGAATGAAGCCTCGTTCAGCATCTGCACTAGATGCTTGAAACGTACCACATATATCAACCAACTGGACAAGGAATGGGAACTTATCTTCTGTCACTGTATAGGTGACAAACATCTAAGAATGTGTTCAGTGTACCAGCCATTACCTTTTCTAGAACAACAAACATTTTGGTTGTCTGTAATTTCAGCTCACCTTTAGAAGCTGTGAAAATATATAAAGAAAATTTGTAAGAAATTCCATTGATAAGAGCTGATGATCACAGATAGCCAATACGATTCTATTATTTTTTAGAGATTCCTAATGAATGTGCCAGTTCTGACTAGATCTCATGCATTGAGCTAAAAGAAGTCACCCTGATTTAGGCCTATATAGTACTTGAGCTAATGTAAATTAAGGTCAATGACAGTTTTTCCACTTTACTGAAAAAGTTAGATCAGGCTGCCTTCTCTCTCTGCTACAATCCCCATCTACCAGTTTTGTGTTGTTCTTGTCTACAAGCTTTGAACTTTCCTTTACCAGCTTCCAACTGAAAACAGAGCTGTGCTAAAAATACATGGAGGGGATACCTCCTCCTAAAGCCATTGTTTATGGCACTTGGTAAAGATAGCAAAATGGAAGGACACGTAGTTTGCCTATAATGTATTGTCAGGGGCATTCACATAAATGTGAGCATAGGTGGGGTGTGCCTCTTGGGTACCACAGAGCCAAGCATGTGTGAATGCCTATTATAGTGAGCCATTGAGAGATCCTGGGGTGGAAAGTGCGGTAGAAATGCTGGGTGTTAATAAAGTAACATAAGGTTCTATACAGTTTTCTGTGTTTATTCTGAATCTTGGGTGGAATTTGTGTGTTGTGTCTACCTATCTCACTGTTTCCCAACCAGTGTGCCGCAGCACACACCTGTGCCACAAATTTTTTTGAAAAACTACTCAAAGAGCTCTGGTTTGCCTCATGAAAATACATGGATTCATTTGGGAACTATATGGCAGTGTGCCTCAAATGAATTAAAGGTAGAAAGGAGTGCCATGTCAGAGAAAACGTTGGGAACCCCTGACTTATGTGGCAGCAATGACTTGAAAGGGAAATAAAACGTTTCCTTACACATCAACCCCGCCCCGTGTGGCATGAGCTTATCCCCCACTTCTAATCTGCTCCCAGCCACGGAGACCCCATCCCAGCTCTGATCTCCAACTTCTGCTCCCCGCCAGCCGCAATCCCAGATCCTCCGATCCCCACTTCTGCTCCCCGCCAGCCCCGACCAGAGCTCTTCTGATCCCAACCAGCCCTGACCCCGGCTTCTCCGATCCCGGCTGCTGCTCCCCGCTAGCCCTGACCCCGGCTACTCAGCTCCCCACCAGCCCTGACCCCAGCTCCTCTGATCCCGGCTGCTGCTCCCCGCTAACCCTGACCCCGGCTCCTCAGCTCCCCGCCAGCCCCGACCCCAGCTCCTCCATTCCCCCACTTCTGCTCCCTCCCAGCCCTGACCCCAGGTCCTCCGATCGGGGACCTGTGCTGGGGTCAGCGCTTGCTATGCCAGTGAGCAGCAGCAGCTACACCACTGCTCACTGGCGTAGCTTACAGGGAACATTGCTTCAGGCACCTTTTCCTTTGGGCTGAAGTTCCCCTTGGAGGCTGCCTCAGTCAGAGCTCACTCTTTCCTCCTCTGCTGGGGGTGTGTTGGGGAGGGAAACAACTCATTCTTCTGGAGGAGGCAAACTAAATCATGCTTTGTTTGGATTGAAGTTGCTGTGACTAGCAGAGGATTAATAGAGTAAGGGATCTGTTGAGGGAAAATATTGCATCATAAAAACTGGAGGAGTTGAGTGGAGTAGGATCAGGTGTGTCAGAAAGTATGTATGGTGCCTGCCCGTATGTGGCATCTCAGGTGGGTGAAATGAGGTCAAAGCCATTAACACCATAATGTCCTGATACATTAATTGCAACATGAGTTTCTTGCAAAGAGATCACACTGATACTGTGACTAGTGGCTAATGCAGGGCTGCTGACAGCCCTCAGTACTCAACTAAAGAGTTCAGAGCACCAGTCCAATGACGTGAACGTCAAAGGATGGGAATACACTGAGTTTGTGATCAAATGGCCAGGATTCATCACCAGATTTGGTCTTCTGCTTGGATTGTTTGCTTTCCCAGTCTGGGCTGGTTACTGATGGGAATTGTGACGTTTATGATAGAGAGGGCTCTGAGGCTATGTCTACATCTAAAAGCTTAGTTTGGACTCTCTTAGTCCAAACTAAGTAGTTCAAAGGTAGTTTAAGCTAAGCACCTATTTTTAGTTCAAATTAACTTTTCTGTTTGAGCTAGCCATGTTTTTTTAGTTCAAGCTAACTTTTAAAAGTTAGTTCAAACTGACCACTAGCTCAAACTTATTTAGTTTAAACTAGCATGTCTCCATTGGGCTAGTTTGAACTAAATACGCAAATTAATTTAAATAAGCAGGGGTTTTATTTTTTATTTTTTTGTTTTTTTTGTTTTGTTTTGTTTTTAAGTTTGCTTAGTTAGTTTGAACTAGGCAAAGGCTAGTGTGGAAAGGGTTCAAATTAGTTGGGACTGAGCTTGATCAGTCCAAACTAATTTGCTAGTGTAGACATAGCCTGAGTTACTTCAGAGAATCCTTTCATAGGTGTCTGCCTGGTGGCTCCTGCCCGCATGCTGAGAGTTAGCATATTTGGAGTTGGGAAGAAATTTTTCCTCAGGCTAGGCCAGTGGTTTTCAAACTCCCCCCCCCCCCCCGGACCTAGTTGAAAAATATCTTTTATGCCCACAACCCAACATTTATATCTTTGAACAATGCATTCCAGTCTTTTGGCAGCAGCAGTAGTAGGGGGAGCTGCAACTCAGTGCTTGAGGGTCTGAAACCCAATACTGGGTCCCAAATGTAAGTCTGAAAAACACTGAGACCAAGAGTGTCACTGGTGCCTGGCATATGGGGTATGTGCCCTGAGTCCCAGCACCAGTGCCCCAAATGTCCATCACGTCCCCTGCCTCTCCTGGCCTGGTCCCTGGCCGGGAATCTGGGGGTGGCCAGCCACAGCAGCACCCGCCTCTCCTGTCCTGGGATCTGGGACAAGCCGCCCTTGGTTGCCACTGGGGATTGGGGGCCAGGCTCACAGTGGCAGGATCCCAGGGCCCCAACTCCAGATTTGGGCCCCAAGTCTTTCCCCAGGTCAATGACACTCCTGACTGAGACCCTGGGGATTTTCTCCTTCCTCTGCAACATGGGGCATGGGTCTCTTGCAGGTTTAAACTAGTGTCAGTGGTGAATTGTCTGTAACTTGAAGTCTTCAAACCATGATTTGAGGCTGTCCATAATTCAGCTGGCGGTCATGGGACTATTTCAGGAGTGGGTGAGTTTCTGCATCCTGCCACATGCAGTAGTTCAGACTTTTTGAGACTAGTTCTAGATCAGAATAGATCCCCAGAGTCCTCCAAACATGCAGCACAATCCTGGGGGGGGGGGAGGATACAAGGAGAAGAATGAAACTAGTTTCTCTGACACCATCATTCCCTGATCCCTGTGATTTGACAGGCTAGACCTGAAACTGCTGGAGCCTGCAGACACGTCTGGCTTAATTCAGAGGCTATGGGGGTGAAGCCCTGGGCTCTGGCTTAAAGGGGGGCCCAGGCTTCGGGCTCTAAGACTCCTGCATTATTCTGGACCTGCTGCCTGTTTTCTGTAGCACTGGTGGTGGGAGGGCTTGCTGGGGGTGGGAGGGGCACTGGGAGCATTCCTGCCCTTCTGCCTCTGGGAAGGTAAGATCCTGCAGTCACAGGCCAGGCTTCGGACACTGCCTCTGGGACAGGGCCATCCAGCACATGTTCCCTCTGCTCTAAGGGTGGTGCTGGAGTAGACTCTAATGTGGTCTTCCAGGATCTGTGGCCATGGAGAGCCACAATGCACACCACCTGGGTCCACCCTGGAGGCAGATCGGCTAAACAAATACTGGGACAGGAGAACCCTCTGCTTCCACGGCCCCCCAACCACTACTAACAACCTGCCCACAGGCTGCCATGGTGGGGGGTGGCAGGATCACTGCAGTGGTGGGGTCCAAGGTGGGGGCTGGGGCTGGGGCTGGTTGGCATCATACCCTGAGCCTGCTTAATCCAACCCTGCCTGCAGACTATGCAGACTGTCAGGGCTGTTTCTAGGGTAGGGTGAGAGGGGCAGCCGCCCAGGCCCCCATGCTTAGAGGGGTCCCGTGGAGCCTCACCTCTCCCCCCACACACACGTTAAGAACTGGGCAAGGTGGCTAGAAGTGGCAGCCTGGGTCACAGGACAGGATCTACTCTGAGGCCAGAGGACTTGCTTGGAGAAATTGCTTAAGGCAGTGTTCACACAGCATCAGCATTGCAACAAAGGTGAGTCATTAGGATAACAATCAGATGCTAATTGTTGTTCAAACAACCTCTATGCCTCCTCTCTGAGTCAATAGCTCTTTGGGCTTCTCTCATTCATATGAAAAGGACTGAGGTCACTGGCAAGCGACCTTTGTGGTGTTTTTGTTTGTTTGTTTGTTTGTTTGTTTGTTTGTTTGTTTGTTTGTTTAATCAATAGACCCCCCCCCCAAAAAAAAAGACTGTGAACACCCCCCTGATTCCACCATTTCGGGGATTGCAGTTACTTTTGCAAATTAAGACTTGCCTCTCTTTTCAGGGGCTTGAGAATTTCCTTGCTTGCAGAAAAAGTTATAACTTGTAGATATTACAGGGGCATCTCTGGCACACGGGGCATGTGCCCTACTTCTTGGCACCAGTTCCCCAAGTGTCTGGGCCAGCCCCATCCCAGACTGGGGACCCTGACCAGGACGCCCTTGACAGCGCCCACCTCTCCCAGCCTGGGCCCTAGCCCCGGCCCGGCCGGGCATTGAGGCCAGGAAACCTGCAGTGACGCCTGCCTTTGCTGGCCCCGAAACCGTCCAGGGATCTGGGGCCAAGGTGGAGGCAGCAGGAGCCCAATGAACTATCAGGCCTGCGTGCCCGAATGTGGCCCAGGGGGCATGGCCTGTGCCAATGCCCCAGGTCTTTTCTGGGGCCAGCAATATTCCTGAGATTTTAATAAAAAATCCAGAGGGCTTTTAAACTGATAATTAAAAAGAGAAGAGAAAAGCAAACTGTTCTAGTAAGTGCCTTTGTTACAAAGTATGGTATTTTTTCTACAATTAGAAAGTCTAAGTGACAGAATAAAATCTAACTCAAGGATGGATCTGCTGGAAGGAGAAGTCTTAACAATGGTGGGTTACTGACCAGTAACTGTCCTTCTTCAAGCTGGGTTGCTTGGAGCCATGGAGTAATAGGTGTCTCCGTGCTGGAGCACTGGATTGGTCGGAAAATTTTTGTCCTAGCCTGTCAGGAGAGGGTAGGTGGCCACTGCCCCACACACCTCCCAGTGACTATATATACGGCCGCCTCCTGACCCCCCTCAGCTCCTCAGAGTTGCCAACTCCAGATGTGGGGATGGAGAGGAGGGACCTGAATGGATCTGAGCAGCCCATCTCGAAGAAGGATGGTTACTGGTGAGTAACCCATCGTTCTTTGAGCGCTGCTCAGATGAATTCAGTAATAGGTGACTACTAGCCATGCTGATGGATGGCGGGTGGAGTTGGCTTTTCCACCTTCAGCACAGCAAACACCCCTGATGGGAAGAATCCCAGTGAGCAAGATTATAATAGGAACTGAGAGACCGATTAGGCTCTTGGCCTGGCAATGGAGAACTGACTACTGTGGGCCAACCCAAGCAAGGGGTGGGTCCAATTCTGCCACAGCAAAATGTGCGTGGGCTGGATGGATTGAGGTCAGCTTAAACGGAGTTGCATTAACGCAACACAATAAACATGAAGGGATGCATTTGGTTTCTCTACCTGAATGGTATGGCTCAAGGTATGAAGTCCAGAAGATAAATGTCCAACCATAGGACATTCCAGTGTGAACTTACAAGAGAAAGCGCTGGAGGCCAAAGGGTTACGGGGCTAGCCATGACGGCTGATGCCTACTCAGATAACGATAGAAGGGATGGATATTATCCCTTGAACTGAACGCATCAAGCCCCGAGGGCACTTGCCTGAAGGATGTAAGAACTTGAATTACCCAGCAAAATGTAGAGAAATGAGGACTACTGAGTTCATTCAAGAGTCGACGGAAAAGACACTTCATACTAGTTAATAAGGAAAGAAAAAACAGGGTGGTGCGATGAGCATCACATGGCATCTCGGTTAAGATGTCCCTGAGCCAGGAGGATGCAGCACAAGCCTCCAGTCGTGTACAGTGTAAGAACCCAGAAGGCTACCCATGGGAAAGGGCATTTGGACTAGGCACCCATGAGGCGGCATCGTGGCCTTAGGAAGTGCTGTTGACCTCGGTATCCATAAACACCTTGGAATGCATGAAAACTCACGGTGAAGGAGTTTCTACTTGACCTTTGTGTTCCACCCCGGGATTCTGACCCCAGGAAGAAGACTGCCTGAAGGGGGGGGGAGGGAAAAGGGAGGACAGGAAGACTGGGGCAAAAGGAGCAATGCCCACGGCTGACCACCTAGTCAAGACAACCGAAGGGTATATGGCTGAAGAGTATATGGGGCTAGAATTATAGCGATCTAAAACCATGTGTATCCGGGGGTACTACCGGGAGTGATATCTGCCCCAGCTACGCCGTACCCAAGTGTGCACTGGAATTAAGGGCACATTCAACGAAGACTACCTTTCTGAATGGTATGGGTGGTAAGAGGAGGAAATGGTCTCCTCCCTGACCACCTGGAAGGAGTGAAACTCCCAGAGTGTAAACCATGGTTCTGCAGGAGTACCCTGGATTTAAGAAATCCAATGGGGTGGCTTATCCCTATTATGCGATCTTATGCAGGACAGTAACCTGCATGGGAAAACAGGCCCCTGAGTTTCCGCATGCATCAGAAATAGGGTTTTCTTCTCATTGTTTTTGTTTGTTTGTTTGTTTGTCTTTTTTTGAGCTCCCATAAATGGGCAAGAGAAGAACAAGAGTTTTTGGCAGTTGTCAGAGAGGGTAACATGCAGAGGATACCCAACAGTTTTCGGTCTCAGGGCCCACAAGGAAAGCGCGGTAAGTGTGCCTGATCCCCAGGTAGCAGTATCCTGGGCCTGGATATGAGTGATCATGGTAGCAAGGCAACCATGTGAGTCATTTATGTTCACCCAGTTGGGAGACAGCCATGTGTGGAGCCCAGTGGTGCACATGAAGCTTGTCAATGAGCTGGTGACATTGTTAACTAGAAGTTAGTTTGGGAGGCCTGAGGTGGGTTCCCTTTACCTCTGTCCAGACAGTTGTGGAGGAGACATTGTCTCTTCTCCCATGGGTCCTACCAATCTGGTACATTCCAGGTCAGGCATATGGAAACTGTTACCTCAGCGGTAGAGCAAGAGAGAAGGAGAGGACATCAGCACCCCTTTGTGATAGGGTGGGCCCCAGACAGGGACTCCCAGTCGCAGAGGCGTCACTGGCTGGGGGAGGGACCCGGGGCATGGGACCAGGCCCGCCCCCAGCCCACAGGCCCCACCCCCATCCTACAGGCCCCGCCCCCTGGCGAGGGACAGGGACAGGCGCCGCCGCTGGTGGCCAGGCCCCACATCCCCGGCAGGCAGTCCCCCAATCCCTGGCCCGATTGGGCCGGAGATCCGGGGCACTGGTGCTGGGGTTCGGGGCATGTGTCCCAGAGTGCCCAGCACCAGCAATGCCCCTGCCCAGTCGGGGTGTCCTGGTAGAAAAGAAGTCATCCCGACAAAGTGTGAGGAGCTATTGTTTACCATTGTTTTTTTTTTTCCTTTCTCCTCCTCCCCACTGGAGAGGGGGAGGGATGAGGCATGGATTGAACCACTCTGCCTTGGTGTCCTCTGAGACATAGAACCACATGCAGTAAAGTGTACCGAATATCGTATTCCCACCAAACAGTTGGGTACTAAGAGGGTTTCCCATACGTGGAGATGGCTAAGGGCCCACCAGGACTGACATAAACGCGCAAACTGACCGGTTTGTTAGGGTGGAGAGATGCCCAAGGCATCCCTCCCCAACCCTGGTATGAAGTAGCTCCTACCTGATGTAGGACAGACGGTGGGCAGGCGGGGGGGGTTTCGCACGTCCAGATGGGTACATGTGTCTGCGCATACCGGGTGTATCTGTAAGCATGGCTAGCTACTATGTGAGGTTTTCTTCGGTGTTAGCAAGGGCCACTCTTAATTCTTTGAGACAGACGGAATGGTCGGTCGAGAAAGTACCTGAAGAGTGGGAGGTGGGGCTTTGTTGTTCCTGTCTCAGATGGGGACCCCAGAAGTAGCAATGGCTAACAATTAACTGGGGAGTGGGCGGCAGTTTGGGAGGTTCTGATACCTGAGAGGGGTTTTGGTTGCATGGCCGGGCCTCTTACCAGATCGGAGGGCAAGGCCAAAGGCAGACTCACTTTTGTCCATGATATCAACCAAGGGTTGGCCCCAGTAGACTCCTTATTCCTCCCACTAGAGCTAGGGGAAAGGGGCATCAGCTAACCTCTGTGATGGTGAACAGGGACCATGGCCATGTCCTGGATATTATGGGAGTTACAATGGTAGTCAATTTGGATAGGTTCCCTTCCTTGCAAGGGAGGGAAGAGAGGAGAGGGGCTCTGAAACTGCAAGGCAAGTTAAGGGGAGGAGTGGGTAGGGGTTGAGTCTCTACCCCAGCCTCTGCCAAGGAAAGTGGGGGAGTGATTTTTCTCCTTCTTTTCTTTTTCTTCCCTCCCCCCCCCCCCGGTTTATGTGGGGTGAGGAAGGGGCCCTGATGGAAGGAGGCCAAGGTATTTAACCTCTCCCCTAGGGTCCTGTGCACTACCCACTACAATTAGGGTCTTGGGAGGGAACAAACCATCACCCCCGAAGGGCAGGTCAAGTGCTGCCTGCTGCACAGCAGGGAGCACCCTGGCCTTCCTAAGCCAGGCGGCTTTGCGGATAGTCACAGCCGAGGCCATGGTGCGGGCTGCTGTATCTACTGTATCCCGGGCTGAGAGAAGAAGATCCTGGGAAATTATTTTCCCCTCCTCCAAGAATGCATCATAATCCTCTTTGGGCTCCGGTGGGAGCAGATGTCTGAATTTCACAACCAACTCCCACACATCCAGCATGTACCTGCTGGTTAGGGCCTGAATATTTATGATGCAAAGTTGAAAGGCTGAGGAGGAGGAGACCTTACGGCCCAGGAGATCCAGTTCTCTAGCTTCCCTCGAGGCAGGGAGGGGGTTGCTAGAGGGCTCGCCCTGACCTAGTGCCATTTGTACCACGTCCTGAGGAGGGACTGGATGGTCAGCAAGAAAGGGGAAGTCCAACTTGGGGACCCTATACTTGAGGCTCGCCATGTCTGACACCGGGGCAATAGAGCTTGGGTTCTGCCACCAGGAGGATACTAGGTCCCAAACAGTTGAGTCGAGAGGCACCGTAAGCGGTTCTGCCAAGGAAAAGACTGGCCTGAACCAGGTGTCCGGGGGGGGGGGGGGGGGGGAAAAAAGGGCGGGCCTCCATCCCTAAGTGTGCTGTGGCACAACGCAACAGATCGAAATGTGCCGATAAGTTGCCTGTATATGAGCCCGGTGCTGGGGACAGAGTGATACCGGGTGTCCACTGCAGGGGGACAGGGCTCTCATGGAGGGACTATTCTTGAAGGAGGAAATGGAAGGGGGATGGCCCGATGGTGTCGGGGCCCAATGGAGTGGAAATTGGGGGGCTTTGAGGTGAGAGAGAGCGGAGGTGCCTGCGATGGACCCAGGCCTTAGATATAAAGGCCAGTTTGCCCCTTCTAACCGGAGTCGGGGAAGGTGGTGTGGGTAGCAGGAGGAGTGCCCGAGCGGCCTGCACTGCCTCTGGGGTCGTCAGTATCGGAAGGGATAATGAACGAGCCCGTGGTAAGCCTCTAACCAGGGAGATAGGGCTCCCTGGCCAAGACGGGCCTTGCACCAGTGGTACTCGGCTATGACGAGTCTGTGGTGCCGGAGGTGACTGTGATTGGTGCTGGGGCGAGCTCTGCACCGGTGGTATCAGGTTGTGCTGGGACTGCAGTGCTGGGGGCGACCTTGAGCGGTGCCGAGGAGCTGAGGTGCTGCGTCAGTGTTGAGGTACCAGGGTTGGTACCAAGGTTGTTCTTCGATGGCCACCAACAGCACGGTGCTGTGCCAGCTCCAGTGCCGAGCCAGGTCTCGGCGCCGGGTGAAAACCCGAAGCCTCGGGTGGAGAGTGCCAAGCCTGTTCAGAGGCTAGGGCATGGTGCCTTTGTTCCCTCTCTTTGATTGTCTGAGGTTTAAAGGACATGCATAGGGAACAGGCTGAGAGCAGATGGTCTTTGCCTAAGCACCGGAGACACTTCCCGTGGGGATCGTCCCAGGCAGAGGTAGCTGTTGGGGTAAGCGAAGCAGGTGACTGCCTAGGGCCCCCAGCAGCAACAGGCCCCATCAGCCGCCTGCTTCTCCTAACTCAAAAATTGTAGCTTCTGCCTGGGCTGGGAGAAGCAGTGCTGAGCACTGTGACTCCAAGCCAGCAGAGAGAGGTAGAGGCAGGAGTTTGATTCTTTGGGCCCAAGTTTCTCACCTCAAAGCAAATAGGGAGGTGCTGTTGGTCCCGGCGCCAGCTTGTGTAGTTGGAGGGGAAGTCTGAGGGGAAGAGATGGTTGGGAACCAGCGAGGTGTTGGAGAGAAGACCTGTGGCTGAGGGAGGGGGAGAAGAAAGAGGACCAACAGGGGCGAGGAAAGAGGCTGTGGGGGGAGGAGAGAGAACAAACTGTGGAGAAAGCTAGAGCTGGGGAGGAGAAAGGGGACTGTGAGGGTAAGCAAAGGTGATTAGCCTCCCCCAAGCTGTCCCAGAGAATCAGAGCTCTGTTTAGATAAGAGTGTAAAAGAGGAGGACTTCAGAGCAACAGGTAGGCTTAATAACCTGCTGTACAGGCATAGGTGCATGCATGTGAAAAGAAAAGGCATCTGCATAGGTGCTGTAAACAGTGTTCTTCTGTTTGAAATGTTTTCCCCTGCAACATGCTCTGCTAGTAACTCAAAGCAAAAGGGAAGGAAGAGTGGCTAGTTTATCTCCTTTTCTTGTCTTGATTGGCTAAGGAGTTCTTGCCTTGAAGGTTTGGTTAAATAGTGCCTCAAGTATCCCAAAAAAAGTGCTGCTTGTTTTTCTTGATAGTAAAATGCCTGTTTAAGGGAGACAGTGTTGGAGCTGGCTGGCAGCAGGGGCTTGTGGGCAGACCAGCAGACTCACTTAGAAAGAATGCAAAACAAAATGGTAAAAAGTTTCACTGAAAATTCAGCAACTCTCAGCTTCATCCATTTGCACTTTGAAAAGTGATGATAAGTGAAGGAGCCAAATGGTGATAATGTCTGGCAACATTAGCTGTTAAGTATCCAATTAAAAGTGAAGTGCAGGCTGACCAGCTATTCGGCTTAAGGTGACTCAGTCAGAACTCTGATGTGGCATTGTAATCTGT
The DNA here is from genome assembly GCA_007922195.1 of Podocnemis expansa. Taxonomy (NCBI): domain Eukaryota; kingdom Metazoa; phylum Chordata; order Testudines; family Podocnemididae; genus Podocnemis; species Podocnemis expansa. Next base: position 109,429 of record ML682330.1, read on the forward strand.
TGTGACACATATTCTTTCATTTGCAGGATTTTATTGTGAGGTCCAATAGGAAAGGGATTATTAATAGTAAAAATAAAGAATAAAGACAAGTAGATGGCAGCTTCAGTGAGAGAT
>ML682330.1:124542-152513 GCA_007922195.1 Podocnemis expansa
GTGAAAACTGAACTAAAAAAAGCATTGAGCACTTCAGCTTTTTCCTCATCCTCTGTCACGAGGATGCCTGCCCCATTCAGTAAGGGACCTACACCATCCCTGATCCTCTTCTTGTTATTGATATACTTGTAGAACCCCTTCCTGTTATCCTTCACATCCCTTGCTAGCCATAACTCCAATTGTCCTTTGGCCTTTCTGATTTTATTCCTGCAGGGCCAAGCAATATCTTTATATACCTCCTTAGTCATCTGTCCAAGCTTCCACTTCCTGTAAGCTTCCTTTTTATGCTTTAGCTCAGTGCAGAGGTTTCTGTTAAGCCACACTGGGCACCTTCCACATTTGCTGTTCTTCCTGCTCATCAGCATGGTATCTTCCTGTGCCCATAGCAGGGTTTCTTTAAATATAACCAGCTCTCTTGGGCACCTTTCCCCTTCAGATCCACCTCCCAAGGGATCCTGCCCATCAGTTCCCTGAGGGAGCCAAAATCTGCTTTTCTGAAGTCCAGGGTCTGTGTTTTTCTTCATTCCTTTTTTCCATTAATCAGCATCTTGAACTCTATCTTCTCATGGTTACTGCTGCCCAGGATGCCATTAACTTCTACATCCCCAATCAATTCTTCTCTGTTTGTGAGCAGCAGTTCAATAGGTACAAAGCCCCTAGTTGATTTGTCCAGGATTTGCACCAGGAAGTTGTCCTCAACACTCTCCAAAAACTTCCTGGATTGCCTGTGCACTGCTGTATTGGACTCCCAGCAGATGTTAGGGGAGTTGAAGTCCCCTATGAGAACCCAGGCCTGTGATCTGAAAACTTCTGCCAGTTGTCCATAGAATGTCTCATCCACCTCCTCCTTCTGGTCTGGAGGTCTATAGCAGACGCCCACCACAACATCCCCCTTGTTGCTCTCCCCTCTAAGCTTAATCCACAGATCTTCAACTGGTTCGGTTCCACTTCTATAATGGAGCTCTGAGCAGTAGTAGAGCTCTTTTACATATAGTGCTACTTCTCCCCCTCTTCTTCCTTGCCTGTCCTGAACAACTTATATCCTTCCATGGCAGAGCTCCAGTCATGCAAGCTATCCAACCATGTTTCTGTTATTCCAATTATACCATAGTTCCCTGTCTGTGCCAGTACTACCTATTCTTCCTGCTTGTTTCCCAGGCTCCTTGCATTCGTGTACAGACACCTAAGATACCAGGCTGATTGCTCTACTTTCCCAAGTCGATTTTCAGTTCTATTACATCTACCTCCTTGCATTTTCTTCCAATGTTTTCCTCCCACATTTGCCTCAGGTACTAAAGCTTCACTGGAACATCTAACACAATTATTTGTCCTCCCCCCCCCATATTCCAACTACCTTCTCTTTTATCCCTGGTGTTACAATTCCTGTTCCCCCCAAGTTCCATCCCTTCCCCCAGGTCTCCCATATTGTCACTTACCTGTGGGCTTTGGTCTCCTTCCCCCTTCAAACCCCTCCTCACTAGTGTCAGCCAGTCAATATCTGAATATGCTCTTCCCCTTCCTCAACAGATGGAGTCCATCACTGCCTAGCAGTCTTTCCTCCTGGAACAGCACCCCATGGTCAAGGAAACCAAAGTCCTCCTGACAACACCATCTTCGCAGCCAGGCGTTCACTTTTAGGATGCATCTGTCTCTACTCAGGCCCCTACCCTTGACCGGAAGGATCGAGGAGAACACCATCTGTGCTCTGAACTCCCTCACCTATGCTACCAGTGCCCTGTAGAAACCTTTGATCTTCTGCGGATCACCTCTCACACTATCATTGGATCCCACATGGATGAGAAGCATGCGGTAGTAGTCAGAGGGGTGGATGATTCTCGACAATCCGTCTGTAACGTCTCAGATGTGGGCACCTTGCAGGCAGCATACCTCTCGCGAGGCCTTGTCAGGGTGACAGATGGGTGCCTCCGTCCCCCTCAGAAGTGAGTCCCCAACCACCACAACCCTACGTTTCCTCCTAGGTGTGGTGGCTGTGATCCTCCCAGCCTCGCGGGGTGCATGACGTTTCCCGTTCTGCCTCATCCATCGTCTCTAGCGCCGCGTAACATTTCTTCACCGCAATGGAGGGAGGGAATGGGAGCAGGGGTGGAGCACTGTCTGCTACCAGAGGTAACCAGTTGCCAGTGTCCTCCCTCTACCATAGGCATCCCATCCTTCTCTAGCGGTGTGGCAATAGTCTGGCAACTGGAGAGTGTCCTCCTCCTTGCATCTCTCCTCGTGGATGTTATCAAGGAACTTCTCCAGGGCATGGATATTCCTTAGCCTAGACACCTCCTCCTATAACTCTCCTATCTGCCTCCTGAGAGATTCCACCAGAAGACACCTGTCACATTGATTCATCTCCCCAGCCTAATCGTTGGAGACAGGGAACTGCAGGCTGCAGTCCCTGCAAGTCCACACCAGGATCTGGTAGAGATATTCATGCTCAGGATGTCTGTCTGGCTACAGGCACAGGTGGAAGAGACAGAAGGGGCACTGGCACAAACAGTGCGGCTCCTCTTCACCATTATTAAGCTAAGCTGAGTCTACTTATAACATAAAGCTATCAAATACTCCTAATAAGATACATAGTGAAAAAGTATAGTTCACTCTGGCCTCTTGTGTACAACTGGTCCCAGGCAGTGGGTGTATGCCTTCTGGCTAATTGAGGATGGTCCCCCCAGCAAGCACCCCCAGCCCAAGTTGCCACACCAGGAGCCACTGTCTGCAGAGATTGGGGTCCACTCCTAATCACAATACGCCCAAGTCCATCCATTTAACAAAGAAATTGATTTACCAAACCCTCTTCACTCACACCCTCTAAAGATCACATAGCTTTAGATAAAACAACTACAAGTTTATTGATCAGACTATAATTTTAGTGTGAATATGGCCAATCATGGCCGTATCACAATATAAATGAGTCAGGAGAGACCACAAGGAAATAAAACATGCAACATCCTGAAAACTCTCCTGGTGCTCAGCAGGGTCTGTCTATAGAAAGACACATGCAGCACCATGTCCCATTTGGTGCTCCTGGCAACAGATGCAAAGCCACTCTGTGTGGGTTCCAATGCATTAACTTTACAATAAGGTTGTGATGCTGCTTGGATTTAGGGGATCATCTATGATTTTTCTTCATATTAATATTTCATGTTTGCAATAATCCATGTGCAATATACCATGTTTGGTAACAATAGAAAGGTTGTAACCTGCTAGGAATGATCCTATGCTTTATATGCAGGTGTCATATCTGTATCAGAAGTTGGAAATAAATTTGTTCCATTTGTGTTTCAAGTTATTTGATCCTTGGACATTCCCTGGACCAGATGCCCATAAACCATTCTCCCATTAATGGCCCATTTAGGAAGGCCCCATGTATAGTAGGCCACCGGGGGGGGGGGGGGGGGGGCAGGGTAAAAAAAAAGGACTTGCCCACATGACTCAACTTAATTTTGGTTTGCAAAGACTGCACAGCATGAGGAAGTCCAGAGGTGATAAAACATAGCCGCCCCAGCTCCATTTTGTCTTCAGTCTCCAGTCTGCAATGAACATGCATCACTGGTACTTTTCCTCTGTGACTGGACAAAGGATGGAGATGCACCCACGTGCTGAGTGTCTACAAGAGGAGCAAGTCTGCAAATGCTGAATTCTTCCATTGACTTTCATTATATGGTCCCTAAGTCATTTGTATGTCTGTCATTCACTTTGACCTTTTAACTTCACTCGTAGTTTATTTCTTTTCTTTTATAATATAATTTTAGTTTTACTTACCAAAGGATTGTCTGGCAGTGTGGAATTTTGGGTAATATCCAAGCCCATATTGTTCTGTGTAATGTGGCTGTCCCTTTGTGGTCAGAAGAACCTATTTCTTTAGGAGACCCACTGGCTAGGTGGGGACAAGAGAAGCTGATGATAAAAGGGGCTGTTCATGCTTTGTTATTGTTTTGGGAGAGTGTGGTACCGAGTGTGAAACCCCACAGTGCAAGAGTGTTTCCCAACTGAGAGACAAGGGTCCAGACCGCTTATTTTAAGTTAGTCACTATTTATGTAACTTTTGTTAAAACATATAGATACACACAAGAAAAAGAGAAAAGAAAATAATAAAAGAAAAACTATAGCAAAAATTTGTAATAAGGTTTTAACAGTCTTAATTAATCTTGCTAACAACTAACTTATAACAAATTAGGAAATTATTTGTGTAATGGTATACAATAACCACTAGATGGGGCCATTGAACTATATATGCAGCTTGAAGTTGTCTTTATAGTGAAGAAACTATACCCTCAATGCTAGTAGCAGAACTCCACTAAAAGTTAACAAACAAACCCTATAAATCTTGAACAGCTCAAATGCCTTGCTTCTCCCCCTTGCTCTCCAGACACCACGGGTCATGGCCTGGTGAGGCTTGCCATGGGCTGTTTGCGGCTAGGACTTACAAGGGTTGGCTGGAGTGTCAAAAGCAGTTCAATGAAATAGGTTTACAGCTGAGCTGGCTAGTGGGAGGTAGATGCTACAAACACAAAGGAGGTTAGACAATTTTTTTAGCAATAATAACATACACAAACATACAAAAACTTAAAGCAATTCTTAATAAATTTTCAGTGCGTCTCCCCACACAAACAGCTTATTTTCTTTTTAATTTGACCAGCTCATATTTACCACATTGATGTTATCTCCGGAGTGTGGTCAGCAGACCCACTTTCCTGTTGGAAAGAATGAAAGAACAGCAGTGTAGAGTTTAGTGGGAAAAACCAAACTGCACTTGGCCAGGCCTGGATCTTACATTACCAGGTCTGGATGCAACTGGCCCAACAGCAGGGTTGCGTGCTTCCAAAGAAAAACACAAGTGCACTTGGTCAGTACTGGATCTTACATTACCATGTCGGACTGCAACCGGCTAAACAGCAGGGTTGCGTGATCCTGCCACCATTTATCTGGGAGAAGCAGTGGCCTGCTGGTGGGGCATGGAATATTTCTTTAAAGAAGTGTTTTATACTCCTAACATAGTGGAGCTGAAGTGGCGATGGCTCTCTGAAAGGGCCGCCATGGAATCAGCTCTTTTGCAGAAGCAGCTGCTGCAGCTCAAGCCTCCCTCTACCAAATAATCTCTTCAGAGGGAGTTTTCATTGGTAGCAGGACTACTGTGACTTGAGCTACTGCCAGAACTTTGGTGGTGCAGGGGGCAGCAGTTGCTGTGGTGTGTCATGCACAGCTGGTAACCCTCCCAGCTGTGTCATGATGGTGAAGGTATGCAGACTCCTCGAGCTAGGTATTTAGTCCTCTGTTATTCCATAATGGCTTGCTGCTGTTGATGTGTCTTCTTTTGTTGGGTAGCAGATAACACCTCCTGTGGCAAAGAAGTATTTCACACATGACAATGCTTCTCTCCTGGCTGGGGTTACTGAGAAACAGATGAGGTGCAGACATTAGAAGTGAGATGAATGGATGCAGGAGTTTAGAAGCATGTCACAAAGCCCAAGCACTAAATATGTTTCCACACATTATATCTCTGTTTCACCAAAGCTAACACATAGGAGAGATAGGGTGCTTCCAGCCAGGCATCTGTCAGTGTTCATGGGCTGGCATGTGTCATCTAGCATCACACCTTACATGACTCATATAATATACGTTTTAACACCATTAATGAATGGGGTGTATATTGCATTGATTGGGCCAAATGGTTCTCCCAACCAGATACCAAGGAGCCTCTTGGCGCTATATGTAAACAAGCTGTATGACTGTTCAGAGTTCCACACAGAAACTGCAGGCAAGTCTGTTGAAAGTGTCTTGGTTCAGTATAGAGGAGATTACAATAAGGATGATGTCATGGTTGGTGTCAGCTGTGGACAGCCAGACCAGAAGGAAGAGATGGATGAAGTGAGCAGCAATGTGGGCATCAGTGACCAAGAGATGGTATCCTTGAGGATCCTGATCAAAGAAAGAAAGGAAAGAAGCAGAACACAGAGTCTGGACTTCAGAAAAAGCAGACATTGGCTCCCTCAGAGAAATTAGGGGAGGATCCCTGGGAGGCTAAACTGAAGGGGAAAGGAGTCCAAGATAGCTGGCTGTATTTTAAAGAAACCCTGCTACAGGCACCGGAAGTTACCATTCTAATGTGTAGAAGGAATAGGAAATATGTAACGTGCCCACTGCAGCTAAGCACAGAACTCTACAGGGAGCTGAAACACACAAAAAAAGAAAGTGTTCAAGAAGTGTAAGCTTGGACACATGGCTATAGAGGAATATAATGGTATTGCTTGGGCCTCCAGGGATAAAATCAGAAAAGTGACAGGGCAACTAGAATTGCAGCTGGCGAGGGATGTGAATTGTAACAGGAAGGGGTTCTGCAGGTATGTGAGTAAGAAGAAGACCATCAAAGATGGTGTACTAACTGAATGGGGCAGGCAACCTAGTTTCAGATGATGGGGGAAAGGCTGAAGTACTCAATAATTATTATTATTATTATTATTTTTAAGCTTTGGTTTTCACTGGCGGTGTCAGTACCCAGGCTACTGCACTCGGAAACACAGAATGGGGAGAAAAAGAGTGGCCCTTGGTGATTGAAGATCAGGCTACACACTACTTAGGGAAGTTGGATGTACACAAAACTATGGGGATGGATGAACTAAATCTGAGGCTTCAGAAGAAGTTGGCTGATGTGATTGCAGAGCCACTGGCCATTATCTCTGAAAACTTGTGGTGACAGGGGAAGATACCAGATAACTGGAAAAAGTCAAATATAGTGCCTATCTTGAAGAAATGAGAAAAGGAGGATCCATGGACCTACAAACCAATCAGCCATACCTCAATCCCTGAAAATATCATGGAGCAGATCCTCAACAAATAGAAACAATCAGGGTTAAATCATAATTTGGTGGGTGCCGGAACTCTCATAATTGGGAGGGCCCCCTTCCTGCATGGGTGGGCCCCCAGAGGTGGGTCCTCCCCTGCACGTCCAGACCCCCTTCAAGCAGCCCAACTACTGCCCCCAATATCCTTTCCCCTGTCCCCAAAATCCACCCCAGCCCCCAATACCTGTTCCCAATACCCACCCCCAGCCATCAATACCCATCCCCAAAATCCATACCTACCCCCACAGATTCCAACCCCAATACCCGTCCCCAATATCCACCCTCTACCCCAAATACCAACCCCCATGTGAGCTGGGCCACTCCAGCATTTACTGGTGGCAGAATGGCTGGCGATGTGGGGTGGCATGGCTGGGGAAGTGGGAGCTGTAGGCCCCAGGTTGGGGTGGCAGCATGGGTGGGGAAGAGGTGGCAAGCTCCCGGTCAGGGAGGCAGTGCAGCCTGGGATTGGCTGGAGAGGGAGTGGGGGCAGGCCCCAGATTGGGACAGGGCCTGGAAAGGGATGGATTTGAGTCAGGGGTCAGGGTTTGAGCTGGGGGTGGGGCCCTGCTCAGCAACATCCCTGCCCCCTGCCTTCCTGAACACAAGAGAACACCATTCTGGGGCTGCTATTTTTAGGGGCCCAGTGTTCAGATCCCTAAAAATGGAAAATGGAACAGGAAAACTGCATTCCAGGGCCAGCTATTTTTAATGGTGGGCCCTGGAATGCAGTGTCCTGGCACAATTTTCTATTTTTAGGGGGCCCAGAATGCTGGACCCCTAAAAATTGTGGGCCCTGGAGCAGCATTCCGCTGTGTTCTGGTTAACTTTAATCTGTGGAAACAAGTGGACGAAAACAGGGTAATCAGGAAGGTCAGCATGGATTCATCAAGGGCAAATCATTCCTGACCATCCTGATTGCCTTCTATAATGAGACAGCTGTTTTTGTGGATGTGGTTATAGCCATCAACATGATACACCTTGACTTGAGCAAATAGTTTCCAACAACATTCTTGTCAGCAAGTTAAGAAAGTGTAGTTTGCATAGACAAAAATGGAAAGAAAGCTGGCCAAATCAACTGGCTTAGAGGGCAGGGATCACTGGCTCAATGTCTAGCTGGCAACCAATAACATGTGGAGTGCCCCAGGGGTCAGTTCTGGGGCCATTTTCTTGAACATTTGCATTAATAATCTAGATGATGGGATGCATTGCATATTCAGGAAGTTTGTGTATGGACCCAGTTGCGGGGGGGGGGGGAGGTTATGATAGACATGCTGGAGGGTAGAGATTGAATTAATGGAGACTTAAACAGATAGAAGGATTGGGTTAAATGAAATCTCATGAGGTTGTAAAGGACAGATGCAAAGTTTGGTCTTTAGGATGTAACTCCTCATGGTGCAGGGTGACTGACTAACTAGCAGCTCTGTATGAAAGGACCTGTGTTTTATGGTCAATGGGAAGCTGGCTATGAGTCAACAGTATGCCCTTTTTGCCAAAAAGGCTAAGGGCTTATTGGGTTGCATCTGTTGGCTCATTGCCAATAGATCAAGGAAAGTGATTTTTCACCTGTGTTTAGCACTTGTGAAGATTCATCTGGAATAGTGTCCAGTTTTTGGCTCCCCACTACGGAAATGATGTGGACAAATTGGAAAGAGTCCAGAGGAGGGCAATGAAAACCATTAGGGGGCTGGAGCATATGATTTACAAGGAGAGTCTGAAGGAACTAGGGTTATTTAGTCTGCAGAAGAGAAGACTGAGGAGGTATTTCATAACTACCTTCAACTACTTGAAGGGGGGCTCCTAAGAGGAGAGGCTTAAGCTAGTCTCAGCGATGACAGAGGATAGAACAAGGAGGAATGGTTTCAGGTTGCAGGTGGGAAAGCCTAGGCTGGATATTAGGAAAAACTTTCTCACTATAAGTGTGGTGAATAATTGGAATGGGTTGCCTAGGGAGGTTGTGGAATCTCCATCTTTAGAAACTTTACAAACATAGTTGGATAAAATCCTGGCTGAGATGATTTAGTGGGAGTGGTCCTGCTTTTATCAGGGGTTGGACTAGATGAGGTCCCTTCCCGCCCTAGTTTTCTATGATGCTGCCATTAAGATGCTTTTAGATTACAACATTTCACTCCCCCCTCACCCTCACACACTTCATGTCCAGCATCCTGGCCCTCCTGGAGCAAGGTTTCCCCATTCAAGCCCCACAGAGCTAGTATGACTCAAAACTATTATTTTCTGTGTGTGTCAGATGTTTAAACTGGCATTGCCTTCATTGCCCCAACCCTGCCCTTAGCTCACCCAGCGGTGAGAGGGTGCCCCCAGATCCCACAACATAGAGCAGGCAGGATGAGGGGCTCAAATCATTACAGAGGGATGGGGTTCCCCTGGATCCCAGCACGTCCAGAAGGGGAGAATTTAAGGTCTACATGCCCCCTTCTACCGCTACCCCTCCAGGGCTCTTCATATTCTCCACCACTCCCCCCAATCCCCGCCCTCAACTCCCACAATCCCTCCCTCAGATCTGAGCCCCCAACCTCTCCTCATAGCCTTATCGTGAAGCCCAGATAACCCCACTCATGATACCCCTATCTCTAGCAACAGATTCAACCTTTCTTTTTCAAATATTGCCATCCCTTGGGCCCTAATTATAGGCATAGTTTGACTTCTCTAGTGGGTGGGATGGGTTATCCAACCAGGCCAATCGGCTGCATGTGGGGGCGCATATTCTGTACTGCATGGTTGAGCTCTCTGTGGTTTCACTACTGACCCATGGGGCTGGTTGTCTGCCTTGTTGGTTGTTTAGGACTAGAATCATGGGATGGATGATGCACAAAAGCCCGCAGTCACAACAGTCTTTGAAGCCATGACTGAAAACCGGTCTCACACACACCTGGTGTTCACGGAAGGGGGGGGGGGGTCCGCCCCATTTCCACATAAGAGTTTTCTGTTGATTCCATCTGTATTGTAAAGCACAATCTCTAGGAGCACATTGTGCTGAAACATGGGTGTGTACAGGCAGCAGGGGTGCAGCATGTGAGATAGGGCTGGCAATGGTCCAGGACCCAGGTATCTCTCTCCACCAGTCACCACCTGGGTGGATGGATTGGGAAAGTTTCAAGCGCTGTTATTTTTCCTGCAGCCACAAAGCTGCAGTAGCAGCTACTGAGTGTAATGGGACATTAAGTTCAGCCTGCTGTGAAGGATGTGTCATCATATCTCAGCAACATCCTGATCGATCTTCTGGTGCTGCTTGGCAAGGTCTGTTATGGTCACACACATGCAGCACCACTTCCCACTGGATGATTCTGGGAACAGCAGCCCTATTGGGGAAGCAGAGACAGCAAGGGTGCCAATGCATTAATTTTACTGAGAAGCTACATACATATTGTTCTGTGAAACATGTGCCCAAATATCTGCAGGAGCTGGGCCCTGGATGAAAAGCCAGTGGGGCAGGGAATCTTTATTTTGAAGAAGGGTCTTTATACCCTTAGCGCAGTGGAGCTAGGATCCGATCCAGCCTGTGGTGGGATCCCAACCAGTCGTCGCCCTGCCTTCTCCATCACTCCCTAAAGTGTTTCATTATTGTGACATATGAAATGATTATAGTGTTGTTATTCTATTGTTTATTTTGTTTTTAGAGAACATGATACTATAGAAAGATGGTGCAGCATTTAAAAGGGTTCCTTGCATGGCATAACTATGATCAAATCATACAATCACAGTGCAAAAGTGAACAGAAAAATCATATAGATTATAGCGAAGAAGTGTACGCATGTGCATCACTGTGACCGTGCCTTTGGACCTCCCAGGAATTCAGTCACCTGGCTCAAGGGGAGTTGAGCTCTGCTTTTGTAATAACTCTCTGCTGGAGACTTTTTGGAAGCACTAGGAGACAAGACGAGTTAAAGGAGATTGCAGAATGTGGCAGCTGATTCAATCAATCAATCAATCAAATCATAGGGCTGGAAAGGACCTCATGAGATCCTCGAGTCCAACCCCCTTGGAATTGAACCCAGGACTTTCTGCATATTAAGCAGAGGTGCTAGCCCTTCCTTACATCAGGAAAGTAAGAGGTCTTTTTAGAGTTGAAGTGATCCTTATGAATAGATTAAGAATTGGTTACGGCAGGAAATGGTGAGTTACTTACCAGTAACCGTCCTTCTTCGAGATGGGCTGCTCGGATACATTCAGTAATAGGTGTCTATGTGCTGCAGCGCACGATTGGTCTGAAACCTTTTATATAACAATGTTTATAATATTGGAATGACATTACTAATGGGAAGTAATTAATTCAAGCTATCTAAAGAGTGACAGCAGTACCAAAGAATCACTCAAAGTCATGGATAAATAAATGTAAGTCATACAGAGGTTGACACATATTAAGGTACGTGATACCCATACATATTAGGAAAGCATTTAATAAGGTTATAAATGAACCTAGAAAGTCATAGATAAAACAATCACATTTCCCCACAGGAGCAGCTTCTCATTGTTCTTTTCCACAGGCCCAGTTTTGACTGCAGTGGCACATCTGGATACATGCATTGAAGAATTGTATAGCAGAGCCTCTGGAATTAAGGTACCAAAAGTCAATCAGGTGAAGCTTCAGGTAGACCATTTCTCTTGAATGTACTGTTCACAACACCCATGGGAAATTTTGGGACATCGGTATTTGCTACACTGGAAAAGTACCACCACAAGGTACAAAAGACTTATACATTAATTGAAATTGAGTCAACCGAGTGAATAATGGTGTTTTCATCAACCTCGAGAACAGACTGACTCTTAAAATCTGAACATCAGTATGAGTCTCCTTTTACTTTGGGGTGACATCACAGTCATTATTAATGAAGTTATACATATCCAATTAAATTTCATAGTATTAAAAACCATTCTTTTAACAATAAAAAAAAATTGGCTGTAGGATATGACTTCAAAATTTCAGACGTAAATGAAATGCAGTGAAATACTGTTTAAGGTTTCCTACAATATTCCGTCTATGTTATCCATAATATGCTTTGTTCTGAATGATTCACAACTTTCTTTTTCACATTCAACAGACTTGAAGAAAGGACTTATTATCAAAAGATTTTCCAAGATATATTAGTTAAGAATTTTATTGTAGCACTATGGAAGGTAATGGGACACGATCTATTAGATGTCTAATAGTTTCAAAGAACATACAGTGGTTCACTGTTTTCTTAAATCCTATATCGTTACAGGTTTAGGGTTTCCTCCTTTATAGTGAGAACATCAAACTGCCAAAGGTTTACAATTTTATGCCATCGTGTATGATTGAAACCAGGACCCATGACTGTGCAAAGACAGAATAGCCAGTCTGTCTCCTTGAGTCTGCAGGTGTTTTTTGGGGTGCGGGACAATCATGGATACATCATGTTCAAATCCCAATGTTTTCCAAAGCATCCAGAGCCATGGTTTTTTTTTTCCTATTTAAAAAAGGGGGAAAGTATACATTCCATTATTTTTTAACTTTTTATTATATTTAAAATGAAAACTGTTTACAAAGTAACTGATATCTGAGTAACAAAAGAGACTATTGGAAATAATACTGTGTTAAGTTTCTTTAGTAATATGGTGGTTCATGTGTTTTCTTTCATTTCTTAATTACAGATACAGGGGAATCGTTTCAGCCAAAAATTGCCTGGATTTTGGCATATAAGAAAACCAAAAGGTACCCTGCAGGAATGAGTAAAGGACAAAAGTATACTGTGCATCACCTTGCTGCAAAATATTCTTTGGAAGGCAAGAAATTTTTCCCCATCTTAATCTCTTACAGTAAGATATTTGTTTTCACATTTTGCAAGATGTCAGAGATCGTAGTGCCCTGCATCCCAGCCACTGGCCCACCAACATAGGCAGAGATCATGTTGCTCCTCAAATCCCCCACTGTTGGCCAGGCAGTGGGGGCAGAGCTCGCAGAGCACCCTGAAGCCCCCACCGCTTTCCAGGCATGGGAGGCAGGGAACTCAGCACACCCAGGGCATTCTGAGTTCTCATTTACTGCCATTTGGGAAGCGGTGGGGGCTTCATGACACTCCACAAGCTCTGCTCCCACCACCCGACCAGCAGAGGGAGGGGTACCGGAGCACCCAAGATATCAGCCCCTGCTGCTTGGCCAGTGGCAAGGGTATGGGAGGTGCCTTGCAAGCTCTGCCCCCAACTGCCCTGCAATCCCCCCTGCAACCCCATTCTCTCCCTGCCATGCACCCTGGGTAGAAGATCATTTTTTTGACTCAAAACAATGCAGTTTTGAAATAATGGGACCAAACAGGGCTATTTCAAAGCAATTGTTTCAATTCAAGGGTTATTGCAATTTCCTAGGATTTTTTGTTGTTTTGAATGAAGGTTTGTTGCTTCGATACAATGTGACTTGTCATTTCAGAAGGAAACGTTGTGTGGACATGATATTTTTTAAAGCAAAACAAGGGTTGTTGTTTTACTTTAAAAAACAATGTGTGGACATAGGCAATGTGTAAAACAGTAATTGATACAGATAATTTTTTCAAAGTACGCTGAACCTGCCATTATGATAGCAACATGTTTTGCTGATAGTGTCGTGTATGTAACACAAATTGTTCTTGAAATTCATAACACAGGTAGCATTACATGAGAGGAAAGAATTGATTGTAATGGGCCCCTTCTGTCATGAGAATGAATATGAGAGAGCAATGCTGAAAAACTGGAGATGACTTTCACATCTTTACCTTATATTGTGACATTACATTGTATCTGCAACTACTTTAGAAAGCAGTGGTTGCATAGGACATGACCATATGTCATTTGCACATGTTCATAGCATGGACAGGTAATAATAATACAGCACTGTGAACATAGAATTCATGATGTTGAGTACCATGCTTAGGGAAACACCATAGTATGTTAACATCCCTGTCAATGATAAAGATCTGCACTCATGCATTGCATGGGAAACCAAAAGATGACATCACAAAAGAACAAATAGTAATACATTACATGTATAGAACACATTCCCATAATGTCCTTCTAACAAGTATAGGTCATTTCTGTACCAAGACAATGGAAAATCCACAAAAGACTGGAAAACAAAGTTATTGGAACACCGTAGACAAACTGATGGGTACAACTGTGGACCAATAATTCTGAAGGTATGTTTTGAACATTTGTGATAATGCTTTTCATTCCAAAAGATAATTTGGAGTTTTGGGCTGCCCGAAAGTCTTCTTAGTCTGCAGAAACATACCTAACACAAGAGGACATCAGCGCTGTTGAAACAACTGAAGTGGCAATGAATAGATTCAGAAAAGAAATTTCAATTATTTTGCTGAAGGAGTCAAGCAAGAGATTTTTCTTTGCTCTTGACTGAGAAAGCAGTGCATTGTAACTCCCAGGGTATGTCCATACATATCTTCTAAATTGAAATAACACTGGTTATTTCCATTTAAAGAAGAGTAGGTCCACACAACGTTTTCTTGTTTTGAAATGATGAGCGCCATCATTTTGAAACAAGAGACATTATTTCAAAATAGCTTAAACCTCCTATAATTCAATATGGCTGATATTTCAAAATAGTTGCTTTGAAATAATGCCGTTTGGGTGTGTTCTTTCAAAATAGCCATTATCTTTAAATAAACACTTTTGCCCTTCTTCTTCCCAAGGTGCCTTCCTTTTTCTATATCTTGGGTGGGGGCATGGCCCAATGAGGGGGCCATGTTGCCACACCTCTCATGGTGTCCCACTCCTAAAGAAAAATAGCAAGTCCTGTGTTTGGACATGCTATTTCACTTTGAGCTTTTCCCTTAATTCGAATTAACTTATTTCAAAATAAGTACTTTTTTTTTTTTTCAAAATAGCTCATTTGGAAATAACTTATTTTGAAATAACAATCTACATGTGGACATACTCTTACTTTTTAAGTGCCACAAGACTCCTTGCTATTTTTGCTTTACTAGACTAATACAGCTGCCCATTTGGAACTTGGCATATAGTATACCCTACAGGCCCAAACTTTAACAAATCACAGAGTCTTTGAACAAGGATTGAGTGGTATGAAAGAAGTCCAGGCAGAACATGATGCCACAAGGATATCCCCTTCATGATTGTGATGAAGTAAGAAAACCTCGTGGTTTACTGTGGTTCTTCTTTTCTGTTCCTGTTCTTTGGTGATGGTATTCTGGTGATGGGACACAGGGGTGTGATAACTATTGGTACCATTAGGGGGGAAGAGGTTTTAGTGCGACCGTACCTGGACCCCCTGGGGGTGACAGGTTGTGGCTGGTTTAGACCAGGGGCAGGGCAGCTGGATAGAGAGGAGAACAAAGGGGAGAGAGGGGAAAAAGGAAGATGGAGGTCAGAGGGGCAGGACCTCCAGGGCTTGACTATCTGCCCTTCTAGGTGATCTGAGAGCCATCTGTCCTAGCTGCTGTGCTAAGTGGATTGCTAATAAACCCTCTGACTGCTACACTGGCTGAGTGTCACTGCTGATTGGGACAGCTGGGACCCTCGTAGGGGGAGGAACCCCCCCCCCCCAAGGGAGACCAGACAGAGCAAGGATCAAACTCTCTGGGCCTGGATTTAGGAAGCTGGCTACAGGTAGCGTGGAGACCCTGGTGAATGGGAGAAAGCTCCACCGTAGCAGAATCCCTGGTGGGCTGTGAACAGAGGGGACCCAAGAGGCTTTTCTGGGTTGTCCGTGACAACGATTTATCCCAAGTTTTCATATGAATGCATATTTAAGGCTTTGGCTGTTTTTTAAAACATCAGTGACAAATCTGTATTAATTTGTTTTCTTCACGTGCAGTCTCCCATGTGTCATTCCTGTAGATTTGTATAAGTTCCAGTACAGATGTCACAAAGAACAGTGTCTTCAGGAAGCTTTAACAGTACCCATTCAAAATGACAATGAAACTATACCATATAAGTGGTGCATGCATTTTCAGTCTCTTAGGGATTAGGAAAGATGTGCCTAGCTTGCAGTGCCTTGCATAATGGCATGCTATTATCATCAGCCTAGGTTATTTCTTGCCTCCCAATACACCATTTTACAGGGACTGTTACTCCAGGGCAGGGATCAATCCCTTAGGCATAAGCTCTGGCGTTTCTGCAGGCAACATTTGCCCGATCTAACACTGTAGGTGGCAGAAACACAGGATGTGCAGGAAATGCAAGTGTGATATGCAGGCAGGGAAGATGTGCCTAGCCTGCAGTGCCTGGCATAATGGCATGCTATTATCATCCTCCTAAATGCCAAATGCATTGTAAAATACTTTGTTTTGCTTTGTTATGTTAAATGGTCTTTATTGTTAATGTAGATTATTATTTTCCATAAAATATATAACTTTACTTAATATGTTTTTTCATATAATGGGCAACTCACACATTAAGCATTTGGCACTTGAAATGGCAGAAACCATAGCTGCTGCAGTTTCTAAACCTTACAGGTCACATGTTCCACATTTAACATACTATATGTCAGAAAACGTAGGTGCAGCAGTTTCTGCAGCTTAAAGATAAAGGTAACATGTTTGACATTTAACATACTATATGCCAGAAACAGAGGGAGGTGACAAGTTTCGGACGGCCATACTTTTTCACACTACACCGGCTCAACAGAAAACTCTCATCTCCTTGATGCTCTCAGCCAGCATCCTAGGGAAACCAAAAGCCACCCACTGAGCTCTGTTTCAATGAGAGTGAATCTTTTATGAGAACATGTTAAGCACAACCCTGCTGCTAGCTGATCACACAATAGCGGGGCAACATTCTGTTATCCTGTAATGAAGACTCAATGATGTGTAACTCAATACCTGCGTCTATGTCTACACTTACATGTGAATTTGAATAGATTGTCATCAATTCAAATTCAAATAAGTGCATGGACATGCCCCCTTTCCTCAATTTGAACTGAGGCACTCCTCAGTTCGAATTGAGGAAAGCAGAGTTTGAATTGGTCAAACCTGCTTTTCCATCGAAGTCAGGGTAAATTCAAAGTGAGTAATTCGAATTGACATAGTGTGGTCATGTTAATTTGAATTCACTGTTAGTTTGAATTAACCACAGCTTTATTTTTCTTTATACAAAAGTGCCCCCTACTGAATTTGAACTAGCAAGTCCTGTTCATGGACATGCCAATTCAAACTGGATTTTCTAGTGTGGCCATGTCAATTTGAATTGACTAAAATTCAAATTAGATTTGAATTGGTCAATTCGGATTCAGTACTTCAAATTGAAATGCTCAGTGCAGACACAGCCTGCCAGACTGACCATTTCCCATCATGCTTAGCACCCAGGTGTGCTTATGCAGATAGAGAACAATTATGCTGAGCACCTAGTTGTACTCATGCACATAATGACCAAGTGTATGATGTGCTTTCTTCAGCTTACTGAGCTGAGGATGGCCACAAAGACCTTGCCCACATATGTAACCTCAAAGTAAAGTTAATGCTTTGGCACCTCTGCTGTCTCTGCATCCCCAGTGGTGCTGCTGTTGCCAGCATCATCCAATGGGAGGTGGTGCTGCATGTTCACGTGTGTCTCTTTTATAATAGACCCTGCTTAGCACCTGGAAAGTTTTCAGGACATTGCTGAAGTCTGAGGGTAAGCTCCATCCCTCATGCCAGGCTGGACACCTGAGCTTGATGCACCAATCCACTCAGTTTCTCCTATTTCAGCTTTGTGGTTGTAGCACAGATAATAGCACTTGAGATTTCCCCAACCCACGCAGCCAGGCAATGGCTGGTGGATGCAGATCCTTATCCCCTCACCACTCTAATCTCTCCTACTGCACCCCTGCTTGCCTGGGCATGCCCACACTGCAACACAACATGCTGTGAGTCCAGGTTGTGACTCACCCACGAGAGTAGGATGATGGCAGCAACTGTAGCTGAATTTGACCCCAGACAGGGTCCTGGGATCACAGAAGCTGGATTTGGCCCATAGTGGGGCTGCCAGCATCAAGGGCTGGAGTTAGCTCTTTCCCCACCCAGGACCCAGGACTACCATCAGGAGCAGGAGCTGGCCCTGGCCACACTTTTGGGGCCTCCGCTGGTGGCAGGAGTCAGGTCCAGGCCCAGCTGCAGGAGCTGCAGCAAGCCTGGGGCCAGCAGAGGGGCATGTCTAGAGGAGGGGTTGAGAGGAAGGGCGTGGGCTTCACACCCTAATAGGATGTACATTCTTGATGATGTGCAGGGCCATAACTATGGTATGGCCACTGGGGCTTTGCCTGGGGTACCACGGAGTGACTCCATTTTCCTGCTTTATTGAGGGGTACGCATTCCATGCTTCTTGCTACAGGGCACCCCAGGTGCCAAAATACCTAGTACTGGCATGGAGGATGTGCTGTAGAGGTCTGACTCAGGGGTTGTAGGTGATGACCAGTGGTGACTTGTTGTTTTCTTTCTTTCTTTGTTGGGCTTGACCTCACTTACCTCTCTGTGCTGTTTCCCAACGTTTAAATCTAAAATAAACTGCTTCAATCTGTTGTCACACTGTGACCTGATCCTATGACTTACACTTCCCTGCGTATGTTGTCCTCTTATTCTGTAAGTTACTCATTTTCAAAGCATCTGACAGTGTGGGAGTTTCTTGCATGAAAGTTCCTACCCAAAAAAAAAAAAAAAAATTGTCAGTCTAAAACTGCCACAAAACTCCCTGTTTGTTTGGCTGAACTAGACTGACACAGCTGCCCCACTGAAATTAGTGGACTGGGGCACTGAATTTGGCTGTTCAGCCCTCAAGTTAGGGATAGAGTATGTGCCCTCAGGCACACCTCCTCTTCATGGATGCTGGGGGCACAATCAACTAGCTCAGTGGTGCTCAAGCACTGTGTAGTGACACAGAAGTCTGTTATGGCACAGTGGCTGAGCATGTAGTGACGCCAGGAACTCCACTTGATGAGCAGGGTAGTCAAATCAAGTCATAGGGTTGGAAGGGACGTCATGAGATCATCAAGTCCAACCCCCTGGGAATTGAACCCAGGACCTTCTGCATAGTTTCTCTCTGATGATGTGAGGCCTCGACTTGCAAAAGCTACGGGTTGAAGTTTGCCTTCACACTCTTCATAAAGGATAGCTCCTAAACCAGTCTAGCTTGCATCAACATGGAGCTCATATGGCTGAGTGGGGTCAGCATACACCAATATAGGTGCTTGAGTAAGCTGTTGAATGATGTTATGGAAAGCTGCTTCACATTCAGAAGTCCAGCGCTTTCCGAACGGTGTGCTCACATTGAAGTATTGATGCCGGGGTGGTCTGCCCTTTTTCTTATTTGTGTGAGGGTATCCCTTGGTGAGTTCTGTGAGGGCATACACAATATGGGAATTTTTTTTTTATGAACCTGCGATAATAGCCACAGAATCCCAGAAATGATTGTAATTCCTTGAGAGTTGTAGGCCTTGGCCAGGTGGTAACTGCTTTTACCTTCTCTGGGTCTGTCGCTATACCATCTGCAGATACAATGTGTCCTACATATTGCACAGATGTCTGACAGAAGATGCACTTGTCTAAGGATAACTTGAGACCAGCCTCTTCCAACCGATCCAGGACCTTGCACAGCTGAGTTTCATGTTCTTCTAAAGTGCGCCCGAAGACCACAATGTCATCCAGATACACCAGGCACTCTAACAGGTGCATCTCCCCTACAACCTGTTCCATGAGTCGCTGAAATGTGGAGCTCCAGATACTCCTTGTGGCATATGATTAAATTGGTAAAATCCCAAGGGACAGATGAAAACTGTCTTCTCCCGGTCCTCTGGTGCCATGGGTAATTGATAGTATCCACTGCGGAGATCAAGTACAGAGAAGCAGCGACTGCCATTCAGGCTATACAAAGCATCATCCACCTGGGGCATTGTGTATTTGTCAGGAATTGTTCACCAGTTCAGGGTTCGAACTTCAACACACATGCGCACCTTGCCACTTTTCTTTCGTACTACAACAATTGGCGATGCATAAGGGCTTCTGGCTTCCTCAATAATACCTGCTTGGGCCAATTCATGAAGGTTCTCCCTCACATCTTCAATATCTGCAGGGGCTAATTGTCTTGATCTCTCTCGAAAAGGCCGACCATCTTGCATTTGGATATGGTGTTCCACACGCTGAGCACACCCAACATCCCACTCATGCATAGAGAAAACAGCCTTACTCTTGACTAACTCCTCACACAGCCACTCCTTCCACTCGGCAGGAATGGGGAAATCCCCAAACTGGAAACTATCCTTCCCAAAAGGCTTAGCCTTGGTCTCCTCTTGGGATGTAGGGCATCCCACTCGCCAGTATGCAGCTTTACATAAAGCATGCATTGGTAGCTCCTGCAGATAGTTATTCCCCGCCATCTCTTGACACTTCTGTGCTAATCTTTGAAACAGGTTTGCATTTGTCCCTAGGATTAAAGGTGCGTATTCTCCTCCCTTTGGATCTGGGCAGATCAATGCCAATGTTTCTATTTCCTGGGTTGTCCCCACAACATCCTTTGGAAATTGGACCTTTAACAGGATATACCCCAGATAGGGGAATGAGTCACCACCAATTCCCCAGACTGTCAAACCGGACAGGGAATGCAGGGGCAAATGCTGCAGGTGTTCTCAATAGTAAGATTCATAAAGTATGGTGACCTGTGATCCACTATCTAGCAATGCCTCACACAAACGTCCCTCTATATGGATGGGAATGACAGATTGGGGCCCTATTAGCCCATCAGGGTAACCCTGATCTGTGTTCTTTTGGGGGGAGCCTTGGAATTTCAGGGCCTTGGATTGCTTCTTCTCCAAGCCCCGTTGGCGTTTCCCTGAAGCCTCCTATGGCTTTCCTGCAGTCTCTGAGATGCCCTTGCTTGTCTGTCCTGTTCTGGCACTCCAATGCATAGTGTCCATCTCTCCCACAGTATTAACAGAACCCCTTTTTGGGGCTATGACCCCTCTGGTTATTTTTCCTTTTTTCAGATGGCGCAGCATAAGCCTTCAGCATGGCCACTTCTTGGGTGAAATCTCTCAGGGCTGCTGCTACTGATGGGGCATCCTCTGTTGCTCCACGCACTGTGGTGATGTAACTCCCTACCTTCCTTGGCAGTGCCACGGTATCTGCCTGCATAAATCGCTCCTCTTCTTCACGTATCTCTCGAATGAGATTGTGGAATGGAGGTGGGTCTTGGATCCGCTCCCTCAGCTGTAGTCGCCACAGCATCAACCCATCTTGTTGGGTTCCCCAAAGGATCTGATCTAACTTAGCAGAATCAATGTGCTTAGTGGGAATTCCTCCCTTCTGCACTACCTGCTGCAGTAAATCCTCCAGCCGCCTGACGAAATCTGACAACCTGTCATGAGACTCTTGATAGGTGTGACGAAACCGATAATACAGGTCTTCAGCGCTATCCGTTCTGCCGTAGACACTCTCAAGAGCAGCTAAATAGTGGTGCATTCTGGCAGCTGGTTAGGAGTCTTTCAGGGTTCGGACAATCCACATAGAAGGTCCCCTCAGACTCTCAAGCACCTGTTTCCGCTTTTCAGCATCAGAGCATTGCCACTCTTGGACAAGGGGCACCAAAGATTCCCTCTAGGTCTCATAATCATCTTCCCCTGAGGGTACAGGTGTGACTCCAGAGAAACAAGGTAACCACTTATATGGTTAATTTTCAGGTACTGGCTTCAACACATCTCTGAGGGCATTCCCCAACTCTTTTGCCCACTCCACTGGGTTGGGTGCTGCAGGAGTTGGAGTCCCTCCTAATGCCAATATTAATTCCTCTCGTGTCCGCTTCTCATTTGCCATCAGACTCTGTAGCTTCTGAGCTAATGAGTCCACCTCCAGTAACAAAGGTACGCTAGCAGAGGACTGTCTTGGCCCCAGATTGTCCAGGGGGTACCTCCCACTTGCACTTCTTTGGATACTTTATCAGGATCTGCTTCTTTGGAATGAATACATAGTGCTTTCATGCCCTTCAATTCGCGACTGTAAATACGAGTGCTGACCTTCACTCTCCCCAGTACTCCTCCTGCATCTAGGCTCTCCTCAATTTCACTGGGTTCCATCTCTTCTGGGAACCCGGCCACCAGCATGGCCTGGGTGACTGAGATCTATGCCCCTCGGCAAAGGTCTTCTAGTAATTCTCTCTCCATTCCCCTTTTCTTTTTCTTTCAGCAGGTGGTCTCTTTTCACTGTGAAGGAGCACCCAGAGTGTGTGACATAGAGGTTTGTGTCTGCAAGAGTTCCCCGTATTGGCCACCAAGTGTAACTCCCACATGGCCAGATTGAGTCTGCCTTGCAGGCAGCTCTGACCAGAGAAAGGGTGTGCACGGGAAGACAGCAAGGAGAACCCCTTTGCCCCAGGGGCACCTATTCCAAACCCCCAGAGTGACCACACACACACTGGGATAGCACAGGGATTATGGGAATGGGGAAGGTTTATTTACAGAGATGCAAAGGGGAAATCAACAGGGAGGATGGAGCAGTAATAACACAGAGTAACAGCTAACACAGGGTCCTGCAAGGCGCAACAATGCAGCAGGCTGGAGGCAGATGTGAGCTCTGCTTCTACACCATGAGTTCAGGAGTCCCAGCACAGTTCCAGTCCAGAGTTCAGTCCAGCAACTCCTAGTCTTGGGCGCCAGCACTTTCCCAGCAAAAGAAAACCCTCTGATGCCTCTTCTGCCACTTTCTGTGAACCCAGAGCAGCCCCCTCCACACTTAACTAACTACAACCTCCTCCCTGACTTCCAGGTGCTGTAGTCACATCCCCACAGCTCCAGATGGCCAGTCACTGGATCTTGCTCTGTCCTTGGGCGACTCTCCCCAGCACAGTGTCCTTCTGTGGGTGCTGGCCTGGCATCCCAGGTCAGCCGCTCTGGCTTCAGACAGGGCCTCTCTCCCTCTTCCTCCTTCCCCACCTCTGGCTGCAGCCCCAGACCCCTCCTCAGCTCCACAACCTCTCCCACAGGGCAAAAATTTAAAGGGACCACGCTCCTTAAAACCCCAGGGGGGTTACATAGGGGACATTATGGGGCAAAAAACAATACTGAAGGGGTTTTGTGATTCAGTGAGGGCCATTGAAGAGCACATGGTGGGGAACAGAGAAAAGAATCAGTTGCTGAACAAAGTTAGTTCACCAGCTAAAAGACAGTGTTCTCAGACACTGAATTGAGGTGAGTTCATACGCTGGGATGCAAGGGCAAACCTTATAGAAAGTCATGTTGGGTAGTGGATCCTCCTTCAATAGACAGAGCTGCAAGAGGAGCAATGCAGCCATCTTTTAAAACACACAACATTTTCTAGTTGCTTCAAAATGGAGTTGTTCTGCAACTCCGAATATTAGGTGGAAATGCCATTCACTCACATTTGGCCCTGCCATCTCTCTGGCATGACGGGGGGGGGGGGGGGGGGGGGTTTGGGACAAGTTTCAGTGATTGGTGTTGCCACCTGGAGAACTGAAATTTGGCCCTCCACCAAAACTACAGTTGTAAAAACTGTGGCCAAAACCAGGGCTAGTTAAACTAGACTGGGGGCCCTGGGCTGTCCCCCACCATGGGGTCTCCTCCTCCTAAGGATTCCCTCTGACCATGAGGGTCCTCCCTACCTGGCCCCCACCAACACACATTGTACAGCACTGCAGGTTACAGGCTGACTCCATCCCACCCAGAATATTTATTTAATTTCAACTATAACAGCCTCATGATTTTTGACCGATCTCTCAACTTCTCAGATGGCTTGCAAGTGAATTATTTTACATGTCATGCTTGGTGAAAGGCAGGCTGCTGGTGTTTGAGCTAAAGGAATACTCCCTCAGTGGGCGGCAGTAGTGGAGCTCTTATCTTGCCTCGAAGGCCAATGCACAATGCTGGTGGTTCAAACTGTAGCATGTGCTGAAAGGAACAATAGTTTAACGAGACCCCAGTGTCCTGTCCCTTTGACAGCTTTGCCCTGCCCAGAGAACAGCCAATACTAGCCCTGTGGCTCCATGTGTCCTGGCACCTGCAATGACGGAGTAGTCCCTAATCACTCCTCCTTGCCCTGCGTGTAAACGTGTCAATGCAATGTGGGCTTTGTGTTGGATACTGGGAAATGCATCCCCCAGACTGGCTGTGGGTGTGAGTTTGAAGGGAACCTCTATGATCCTGGAGAGCAATTCTGGGCAGATGGTAGGGGCACAAGACCCTGCATCTACAACCCCAAAACCAGGAAGGCAACCTGCCAGGCCACTGGGTGCTGCAGGGCTGGGGAGCAGCGCCTGGTGGAGAAGGGCTTTCAGAACTGCTACCTCATTGGCGATGCCAGCTACATGGCCAGCGGGTATTCCCAATATCGCAGCTTTGATGGGCAGAGGTTCAACTTCCAGGACAGCTGCCTGTACCAGCTTTCCAGACTGACCAAGGGGAGAAAAAAAAAAAAAGAGTCCTGTGGCACTTTAAGAAAAACAAATTTATTTTTCGCATGAGCTTTCCTGGGAGAAAATCCCACTTTGTCAGATGCTTCAAAGATGGGTGAACTTACAGAATGGAATGAAAATAAATGCAAGGGGGTGTACAACATAGGATCAGGTCATACAGTAACAGCAAATCAGAGCAGTTGTGAGGTTCAAACCATGGGAAGCCTGAAGTTAAATTACTTTTTGTAATGGGAAAAGAACCCATAGTCTTGATTCAATCCAGCTGTCACAGAATTTACTTTGCATATTAATTTGAGTTCAGATGTATGTTTTACACCCCCTTGCATTTATTTTCATTCCATTCTGTAAGTTCACCCATCTTCAAAGCATCTGACAAACTGGGATTTTCTCTACGAAAGCTCATGTGAAAAATAAATCTGTTATCCTTAAACTGCCACACGACTCCTTGGTTGTTTTTTTTTTTTTTTTCTTGGACTAAACTAACACGGCTATCCCTTTGGAAATTAACCAAGAAGAGGCAGGAGCTGATGGGTTTTTGGATCCTGGTGCACAACACCTACCGGGGGTGGCCGATTGATGTCCTTCAACAAAGTTGCCTGGGAGTCCTGGGCTCAGAGGGTACTTCCACCTGAGCCTTGCTCTGGCCAGCATCCCCGGGAGAAGGTGGCTTGTGCGCATCATGGGGCCCTCCAGCACAGCCTCCCAGCGCCACAAACCCCGGAAGGCTGCACTCAAGTGGCGGCAGGTTCACTGCTAGCCACTTGGCCCTGCCTCAAGGAGCAGGATGGAGGGCAGAGCCTGGCCTCCAGCTCCGGGGCCCTGCCCCCCACCCTCCCAGACCTGGCAGGGTGGGAGTGCTCTCAGCACTCCTGCTTTGCGTGGGCTGATCCAGACAGGTTCCAAATTATTGGGATTTTAGGTGCAGGAGCCCTGGGCCCCTTTTTTGGATGGGGTAAACAGTTTAAGCCCATAACCTCCTGCAATAATCCGGCCCTGGCCACAACTTTTGAATGAAGAAATCAGAGCTTTCTTACAGCCTTCGCTATATTGATATAGCTATTCCTAGAAAGATTCTGTAGTAGTGACAAGTACTTAGATTTTAGATATTCAGAGGATTTTAACTCTGGTACCACGCTGTCATTTGTGGGTGGGGATACTTGGATAGAAGTCATTTTGCTATATATTAGCAGAAGCTGGCATGAAAATTTGTTTTCCAGCTCACTTAACTGTTGCAATGACTCGTTTCTTGATGTAGACAGATAGCGCATTCAAGTGTTCCACTTGGGTTACTTTGATAGCAGTGTTCTTAGTCTCTTTCTGGATTTCACAACAGTCTCCCTAGAAGGGATTTCAAATAGATAATTAACAGGATGCTTATTAGTAACAAGACCAAGCAGGACATTCCATCAATGGCTGAGTGATGATGGTTCCCCAGAATCTTACTCATCCAGATGTTTCAGGTTCTCTGAGTAAATTGTTGAAGAAAACACAGTGTTTTGTACATTTTCTGCTGGTCAGCATGGACTGGCTACTTCTGACAAAGTAGATATGAGCCAAACAGAAATTGATCTGTGTTTCTTGACGTTTTTGACTTACTGAGACTCTCTTACATGAACCTGAGCATGGAATCTTAAATATCCTGCTCACCCACCTTCACAATAACAAACCAAAGGTGACTGAGATCTCCCTAATTTTGGAGGTCTCCATTAGCATGAGGGAAAGTGAGAGAAGTAACAGGGCCTGAGTGTGTTTAATATTCCTTATCTGAGTTTCTGGTTTGTTTTCCAGCTTCACAGCTCTTCTGCAGAAATGTCCCTTTTCCTTCGGATAGAGAGAGAGGAAGAGGCTGATCTGGGCCAGCCAGTCCCTGTACAATTACACAGAGAGATACTTCTCTGCCCCCAGAACAATGATCAATATCATTAATCAGCACCTGAACACGAACTTCCCTTCCATCCGTGTGAAGGACCTTAATGTCCATCAGAACTTCATTTTCCTCATAGAGAGAGTGCAGGAGATCCATGCCACTTTAAAGCTGACACACAGGCATGTACAGAAGAACATCGGCCACCTTCTGTATGATAAAAATCACTTTGTTCCACACCACTCTGCAGGAGAAAAGTGTCATTGTCAGAAAGTTCCATGCAGACAGCACGGGGATATTTGGCAGCATCAGTGGCTACCTCACCTCTGCGCTGATGAGAAGAAGCAACCTCATGGAGCAGCTGGACTCCACTGTGCAGCTTATGGGCTATGTCTACACTACAGGTTTAAGTTGATTTAAAGTCCCTTAAGTAGACATAGACAAAGCCCTGGGCACACTGAGAAGGTGTTAAGTCCACTAAAGCCAGTGTAGACCAGGAGTTGGCTTAAATCAATTTAATTGGCCTCCTAGCCTTTTGAAACATGGGGAACAGGGGCTGGAGAGAAGGGACACAGCAGGGATCCAGGCTGGGAGGAAAAGGGAGATGTGGTGGAGTTCAGGGCTCGGGACAAAAAGAGAGACATAGCAGTGATTCAGGCTGGGGAGAAAAAGGACTTGACAGGGATTGGGGCTGGGGAGAAAAGGCACACGGCAAGGATATGGGTACAGGGCAGACTGCCGCACTCTGCTTTGCAACACCTATCTCATTAACTGATCTCCTTTAGCTGTGAGATTTCCCCCTGACTGTAGCAGACACCTTTTTCCCCAGCTCTGGGGACATTTCAACACAAACAGACCAGAGAGCCACCATGGATCATTTTCACTTCCAGGAAGCCAAGGCTGGGGTGAATGCTGGCTCTTTACAAAACAATTAAGAAGGAAAACCCCATGTGTAGGGAAGCAACATTTTCTTCTAGCTGTGAACCAAGGTTTACACTAAGGATCTTTTGGGACAGGGTTCAGTGTAATGGGGAGTCTGATCTATTTGGAGCACCCTTGGAGCCTCTCACCATTCTCATGAGGAGGTTTTGCAGCCCTGAAACAATTTACCCCCATGGCTGGGTTTAGCTTCCTTGCACACACACAGTGGTGTAAGGGTGCTGAAGTGATGGCTCCTGTTTCTAAACAACTTCCAATCAGCCGAGGCATTGGCCATGAAAAGGGATGTGCAACCAGCTGGCTGATGCCTCTTAACAACCTGGGGGTTCCTGTCCCCCCAAAGAACCCCTGGGAGTGGTGTGGGGGAGGCAAAGAGGACCAGAGCAGTTTTAACTGTTCTTTTAATATGCCAATTATAAGAGCTGCTTTGTGCTTGATTAAAACAAACAAAACCAACATCTACTTGTTTGTGAGACGTAGAGGAGGGTGACATCTTCTGCTGGTTGTCGTATCAAAATACAGCCCTTCCCACGTAGGCCCTTGGGTGGCTGAACCCCTGTGTGTCTGCTGTCAATTACTAGTTCTTTTAGCCTAGATTAGATTGTGTGAAAGCAGGATTAAATTGTTACTATGGATTCTTTTCCCATGACAACAGGTGATTTGACTCCACCTTTCTCTATGTGCTGTTGCCCTGTGTTTGAATCTTAACAAATGCTGCACCCTGCCCCTGCGCTGGTGGTTTCCCTGCAGCACCTGGTCCAGAGCTGGAAGAGTCTGGGGAATCCGTGGAGACTGTGCTGGAACATTGCTGGGCACGTCAGGCTTCCTGACCTCCTTGGGCTCCCTGTTGCCACACCCAGTACGGAGGGTGGTGCGGTCACTCACTTCCTGTGATAAAGGAGCAGCCGAGAGAGAGAGGCACTTCTGTTGTCATGCACTGTGGGCCAGCT
>ML682330.1:187513-201967 GCA_007922195.1 Podocnemis expansa
TTCAGGCAAAAGGAGGACATGTCCTCCTCTTTGCCCTGCCCTCCTCCATTCTCCAGGGATTACTGAAAAAAGTGCCTTTTGTCGGCTTTTTGCTGGAGGCTGGGGCAGCTCTCTAAAAATACAAGCATGCAGCTCCAGTATGTGTTCCTCCGCTCCTCAGCACAGCTGTAGCTGGGGTTGGGAATTTCCAGAGGATCCCGTGCTGGTCTGGTACACCTTTATTGAGAGCCCAGGCGGGCTGGCTGCCCTCTTGGAAATGGTTTCACTTTGCTTTGTTGCTTCGGCTCCTCACCCTGGGCTTCTTTCCAGGCTCCAGCTCAGGTCCTCTCCCCTTTCCCGCCACCTGATTTTGGGGAAAGCTTGATCTTATTTTTTGGAGGGGTTGGGGCTTTTCTTCACCTTGATGGTGTCTCTGAAGTGCCCAGTGAGAAACCTGTGACTGCTTCTTTGCTTTCTGCTTTGCTGCCCTGCTTGGCTTAAAGTTTCTGGGGAGGTTTCTTTCTCTAATGGCTGGGCGAAGTCAGATCTTCATTCCTGCTAATGAACTTTGGCTTTTGGCAACAAATCTTTTGTTTAGAGGTCCAGCAAAGTTCACTTTTGATTGTGAGGAGGTTTGAATCTGTAAGATTTTCCTTTTCTCAATGGCTATGTTCACACAGGGCGGGCTTATTTCGAAACAAGACTTTTCAAAACAAGCTGTTTCGAAATAACCCCTCCCCCCGTGGGTGCCTGCAGTCCCCTCCGCCGGCCAGCGGACACACCTCAGCACCCTGGCCAGGGTGCTGAGGGGGAAGCCCTTCCACCCAGGGCTTTCTGAACTGTGCAGGGATCCTGGACAGCACACACATCCCTGCGCGCACCCTGGAGCACAGGGCTGCGGTGTACCAGAACCGCAAGGGCTATCATTCAGTGATTATGCGGGCCCTTGTTTACCACCAGGGCCTGTGCCAGGATTGCTATGTGGGATGGTCAGGGACGGCCCATGACGCCAGGGTCTTCCGCAACTCCACCCTGTACCGGGGCATGGAGGCGGGCACCCACCTCCCCCCTCACACCATCCACCTTGGGGGAGTAGAGGTCACCGTCCTCATCATGGTGGACGTGGCCTACCCCCTGCGGCCCTGGCTTATGTGCCCATACATTGGGCCGCTCGACCCCAGCCGGCAGCTGTTCAACCGCCTCCTGGCCCGCTGCCAACAGGTGTTCGAGCAGGCATTGGGACGCCTCAAGACCCGGCGGAGGTGCCTGCTAACCCGCCTCTAACTTGCAGAGCGGAGACTGCCCCAAGTCATTGCGGCATGTGCAGCGCTACACAATTTCTGTGAGCAGCAAGGGGAACCCATCCCACTCACATGGGAGGCTGAGGCCCGAGTCCTTGCCAGGGACTACGAACAGCTGGGACCTGCCGACTCGGTAGCAGCCATCTGCATGAGCCCTCACCGTCCATGATGCCCTCCGGCTCGCCTTCGCTGTGGAGGAAGACTGAGGGTCAGGCCTGCCCTGCACCACAACACCATCTCCCCCGTCCACCCACAGCCAGCCCCCACCCATCCACCCGCACTGCCAACTCCCAGCTTTAAAAACACAGAACCACAAATATCTTTCAAGGGATTTATTTACAATCAGGGAAGGGATGGGGGCGATACAGGATGGGGAATGTGGGGGGGGGGGTCCGGGAGAGGGAGCAGCAACTTGGGAGGGACAGGGGACTTTGGGGACTTGGGGGAGGGAGCAGCAACTTGGGAGGGGACTGGGGTGAAAACATCAGGGGGGCGGAGGGGGAGGTTAGGCATCCCCTGTGGGGGGGTTTGGGCAGGTGGCGTGTCCCGCCTTCCTCCTCAGCTGCCCTCCACCTGCCATCACTGGCATGCAGACCCAGGCGGCGATGCATCCCCATGCCTTTGCACGGTTAGGCTCTCAGCCAGCTGCCAGATGGCAGCCGCCTGCTGCATGATGGCCACAGGGAGTTCACGTGACAGGACCTCAAGGTCTCTTGCAGCCCTGTCCTGGGCCGTCGTGGTCCAATTGTCTGCCACCGCGAGGCGCTCCAGTTCACGGAGACCAGCTACCTGCCACTGGGAGTGGTCCCCCCGCCAGGCCTAGGTCACCTCATGCATGTTGTGGCCCGGCTCTTCCAAGCTCTCCAGGAGCTCCGTGCGGGTCCTGTGGGCCTCCACTGTCACCGGGTCACTCTGGGGCTCAGGCGTCGGGGTCCAGGGGTGGCAGCTGGCTCCTGGGGTGGTGCTCTGCGACGTCCTGCAGGGAAACAGAAAACACAATTGGCCCCTGCCATCTGCTGGCCCTGTCTGCGTGCAGCCTGCCTGCAGCGCACACGTCTGCCCTGACTGTCAGGAGGTCCCAGGGTCCCATGGGACATTGCCCTGGGGTAGGGCTCCCAGCCCCCAAAGCCCCAGATGGAGGCCAGGACAGTACCCGCTGGAGACCACTGGAGGACCCTGGACAAAAACATTGTTTGGCTGGGGTAGCGGTCAGGATTTAAGGGGCCCTGGAACACTTTCCTGTATAAATCAGTATTCTATGGCCTTCTAGGATCCCTCTTCCCCTATAGGGACAGGCCTGACAGACCCCTGTCTTTTAAACTGCCTGCCAGACAGAGAATGTGGGGGTAAAAAGAAGAACAGAGCAGTAAAAAGGGGACCATGTTCTCCTTTCGCCGGACATCTGGGAACCATACCCTGGCAGTACCATGTTAGTGGTGCCCACGAGGGTGGGCTGGACTCAGCCACACCTTGTTCTAGGGCCCTCCCGAGGCCACTTGCCAGTGGTACGCCCTGCCTGCTCTCCACCCTACCCAAGATGCTGCTGCATTTTTCCCAGCCAGGCCCTGGTCACCACCCCTCAGCACACACAGGCCCGTGACCCCGGTGCCACCTGTCTCTGTGGGACCCGTGGCCAGGGGGGCCCGTCTGTGCCCACCAACCCTGGTCCCTACCTGCCCCGGTGCCCAGCCATGGGCCCCTTGCAGCCCAGGACCTGCTGGACAGGCCCAGCCCCATGTGCTACCGTGTGAGGGGAATACTCACCCACGGGGGCTCCAGAGGTCTGCCGCGACGTCCCAGGGTCTGGGTCTGAGTCTGAGCCAGGGGCGGCGGTGGGCCCCTGCTCCTCCGGGCCGGTCCCCGCCTCCATCCCTCTGAACAGCTCCGGTGTGCTCAGGCTGGCTGCCGCCACTGGTGGTGGTTTGGCTGGAGGCCCCCCGATGGAGACATCAGAGCTCGGTGCCTCTGGGCCCGACGAGGGGCTCTGATGCCCTCCTGAGGTATCCACAGCCTCAGCGGGGAGACCGCTGGGCTGTGGCCCCAGGAAGGCATCCAGGGCCTCATAGCGGGGGCACGTGGCCTGGCTCCCAGGCCTCTGCAATGCGCGGGCATCCTGGGTGCGGGCATACTCCTGGCAGAGACTTTTAACTTTGCTTCGCACCTGCTCTGTCATGAGGGGGTGCCCTTGTGTGACATCGCAGCCGCAATGTCACAGTAGATGTCACAGTTCCGGTGGCTGGCCTCGAACCTCCTCAGGATAGCTGGCTGCTGCCAGATGCCCAGGAGGCACCTGATATCCTCCCGGGTCCAAACGGGTGCCCATCTGCGCCTTGTGCCCGAAGGGCCTGCCTGCTGTGACATGGCTGCCCTACAGGTCCCTGTCGCCATGAAGCCTAACAGGCACACCCTGGCAGGAAGTTCTCCCAGGGTGCTGTGCACACTGGGAGGAAGGTCAGCCGGTTATTTCGAAACAACTGTTGTTTCAAAATAAAATGGCCGTAAAACGGTGCTTTCAAAACAACTAGCTTTTAAACACACGTTGTTTCAAAACGGCATGTCCCACTGGCGTTGTTTCAAAACTAGTTTTGAAACAACGCTGTGTCGAAACGAAACAAAGTTTTAGCTGTTTCGAAAGAACAGCGGCCATTTTGAAACAAGTGGTTTGCTTGTTTCGAAATGGCCGTGCATCGTTGGCCATGGCAGTTCTTATTTCGAAACAACCTCTGTTGTTTCAAAATAAGAATGCTGTGTGAACACACCCTTAGTGTTTTGCTTCTGTCACCTTTGTTTCTATATGGAGCTTGAGTCTCCCTTCTGCAAGCTCTCTCCCAATGGAGCAACCCTTGCAGGCCCTCAGTTTCCCAGGACTGGATGCTTCCAACCCCCAAATCCAAATAACCACCCAATATACACATTCATCAATTAACAAGGTACGTCTGAGCGGACTGGGTCTATCACACTCTCAGCTGACCCCTAATATGTCCCTGAACTCAGTAGGCTGGGTCACACAGCAATTCTCTGCTGCTACCCTAATGTGCCTCTGTATAGGGTTACCAGTTACCAGAGCATGGAGAAGACAACAGGGATGTATGAAAAGGACGACATTGTAGGAGACATGGAGAAAATGTACTATTAATGTAATATTATTCTGTTTTTAGGGGGCCATGGAACACTTCCCCCTAAAAATGGGGTGTTCAGGTGCATTCCAGCATACTTTAATCCCTGTAAGTAAAAAGCCAGACAAAATCATGTATTTTAAAATGTCTGCCGGACGGGGGGACGTGAAGGTAAAAAGGAAGGCATGTCCTCCTTTTGCCTGACAGCAGGTAACCCTACCCCTGTACCACACTGGACTAGGCTTGAGTACGGATCTTGAGCAGGCTGGGTCACACAACACGTTTCACCTGCTACACTTATATACCCCTGGACTCAATCAGCTGGGTCAGAACAGAACTTTTCAGCAGTCTCCCTTATATGCCCCTGGAGTCAATCAGGCTAATATCTCCATCAATGAGCAAACCTTACAGGGTTGTGGGCATCACAGGGATCTTTGACTACATAATAGAAATGTTGCAATGCAATATAAAGAAACTAAGACCACAAAAGAGAGGGAATCATGTCTTAAAAGAGTCTGGAAACTGTCTTGATTACAAAAGGCATTTTATTGCTAGGTATCTAAAACGTGCACTAATAGTAATAATTACAAAAGGAGAGAAAATACCCCAAAATACCCAGTTACAGCATTAATAAACATACAGGGAAAGAAAACACCCAGCTACAATTTTACCTAGATTCTTCTGTATCAGGACTAGAGAGAGAGTCATAATTAAACAGAGAGAGATATGGGGGGGAGGGGGTGTCTCAGCACTCTATGTAGTAGAAAGGTTCCTAGGTTGTGCAGATCAGGGTCAGAGGCTGGATGGAAACATGCTCCTACAGTAATGACCAAAGAAGAGGAAAAGCCAAGTTCCAATGGAAATGATACAGCTTTAGAGCCAAGCATCAGGACTGAGGACTCAAGCCAGACTCCCACAGGATTCAGACAGGATTTAATCAGGACTTAAACAAGACACACAGTACTTACTGTTGGATTTGGGTAAAGGTTTCTTTTATTAGGACTTTTTAAGTGGTCAATACACATTGTTGGCTGGGTGTAATGGTTCAGGGAAGCTCACAATACAATCAGGCAGACTCAGCATTTTGGGTATCAATTATATCATGTCTATGACAAGAATGGTCTGATAATTGCTGAGTTTGTTCATTTTGGTGTGAGATCCTCCATCATGCAATGCTTCCCTGCTTCTTCAATCCCAGAGTTCAGTGTGGTTCCTGCTTCTTCAATCTCAGGGTTCAGTGCAGTTCTTGCTTTGGAGCTTGGCTCTCCATAGTCTATGCAAATGAAGCTCCATTTACGACGCTGATTGCTTTTGGATATGGGTAGATAACAGTGGGTTACTCACCAGTAACCGTCCTTCTTCGAGATGGGCTGCTCGGATCCATTCAGTAATAGGCGTCTCCGTGCCGGAGTGCCAGATTGGTCGGAAAACATTTTGTCCTAGCCTCTCAGGAGAAGGTAGGCGGCCTCTGCCCCCCACGCCACCCACTGGCTATATATATGGCTGCCTCCTGACCCCTCCCCAGTTCCTTGGAGTCACTAACTCCAGATGCGGGGATGGAGGGGAGGGACCTGAATGGATCCAAGCAGCTCATCTCAATGAAGGACAGTTACTGGTGAGTAACCCACCGTTCTTCTTCAAGCGCTGCTCGGATGCATTCAGTAATAGGTGACTACTAGCTGCACTCATGGATGGCAGGTGGAGTTGGCTCTTCCACCTTCAGCACAGCATAAGCTTAGATGGGTATAAGACCAGTGAGCAAGGGCCTTACAGGGACAAAGAGACCAATTAGGGCTCTTGACCTGACAATGGAAACCTTCAATTGCAGGGTGAACCCGAGCAGGGGTACATCCAATCCACCCAGCCATTAGCGTGTGTGAGCCAGATGGACTAAAGTCACCTTACAGAATTTATCTCAGTGAAACACGACTAACATCAAGGAAATCACATTTGGTTGCTCTACTGAGGGGTATAGTTCCAGGTATGAAGGCCAGAGGGTTAATCTTCAGGCCACAGAACACTTCAGCATGGAGTTTATGAGAGAAAATTGGAAGCCCTAGGGTTACCGGGCTGGCCATGACGGTTACAGCCTACACAGATAGCAAAAGAAGGGAATAAAATGTTATCCCTCCAACCGGCCAAATAAAAATTCCCTAAGTCACATTCCGAACGGGTGTGTGAGTTTGGTATGCTCAACAACCCGCAAAAGAAAAAGGGCTACCTAAAACAGGTGAGAAGAATCTAGAGACGATACTGCGAGCTGATTGAGGGAAAGGAAAAATGCCAGGGGTGGTGCAATCAGCTCCACATAGTAAATCAGCCATGTAGTCTCTGGTTTGGGCTAGGAGGATGCGACGCCAGTCCTCCAGCAGTATTACAGTATATTGACCTGGAAGACTTCTTACAGTCTTGGAAGAAATAATCCAGACCCACTAGGCACTCGCAAGGCAGCATGGAGGGCCTTTAGGGGGTACTGTTTGCCTTGGTATTCCTATGAAGACTCAAGGAAGTGAACCTTCCGGTTATCCCAACTTGTTCTACCTTAGGATTCTGCTAGCGGGAAGGCTACCTGGAGAACGGAGGGAGCGGGGAGAGCAGGATTTGCAATGCCTCCGATTGGACACCTAGTTGTGATGATCCAGAGGCCTATGGAATTATAGTTTGCAACAGTTATATGACCCTGTGTGCCCGAAGGCACCACCAGTTGAAATACCGGATGCTAACTACGGAGCACATGTGTGTGCGTTGGGGTTGAAGAACACGTAGAGCAAGAAGGTAACCCCTTCAAGTGATAGGTTTTATCAGAGGAGGTAGTGGTATCCTCCAAAGACCACCTGGCAAGGATATGACACTCACAAGGCACAGTCAGTGATCCCTCAAGTGTACCCCAGACATTTGGAGAGATCAAGAAGGATGACCTATCTTCACTATCCAATCTTGCCTAGGATAGGATCCCACTCTGGGGAAGAAGAAACTATTTCCAAGTTTCCATACAGGTCGGAAATCGGGGTTTTGGTTGACTTGAGCTCAAACAATGAGGCAAGAGAAGGAAGCCCTTAGCAACTGCCTATGGTGTAAGCATCTGCAAAAACTATCGAATGGTTTTCAGACCTTCGGGTCCTATTGAGGAGACAGAATTCTACCCACCAGGTGCTCTGGGAACAGAGCCCTGGGGCTAGACCCTGATGACCAAGGTTCTCTGGTCATCTCAGGGAATGAACCATTTAGGGTAGAGCCCAGTGGGCGATGGCTATGTGTGGGTCCCAATGGTGTGCCGCAAGTCTGTTGATGAGTTATTGCCTTGGGTTTGGCTAAGGGTTAATTGGGAGGCATAAAGAGAGTTCTCCCCCACCTCTGTCCGAATGGCTGGGGGCAGGGGGGGGTTAGTATTGTCTCTTCTCCCATGGATCCCACTGACCTGGTTGATCTCAGGTCGAGTATATAGGAGCTGGTGCTTCTGAAGTGGGAAGCGGGGGGGTGGGGGTGGAAAGGTACCACTACCTTCCTGGGAGAGTGGAACCTACATAGGGCCTCCCGATCAGAGATGTTCTGGGTAGATGTGAAGCTGTCCTGGAGAAAACAGGATAGACTCTTGTTCACTACCAGTTGTTTTCTTTATAGGGAGAGAAGGGTAAAGGACCAAGGAGCAAGGTAGATTCATGAACACGGCTCTGCCTTGGCATCCATCCAGAGAATAGAACAGCAGGCGGTAGAATTTATCAAGTATCGTGCCACCACCTAACAGGTGAGGTAATGAAATAAAATTTGTAGCCCCGGGGATGTTGCTACGGACTTACTGGGACCGACTTAATCGCGTGCACTGACTGGTTCTGTTAGGATGGGGGTGGGGTCTGGAGGACCCCTCCCATTTTTGGGGTGCGGGAGCAGGTCCTACCCACTGTGAAGTGGGCAGCGGGCTGGTGAAGGATTTCCCAGTCATCCGGTTGGGTAACCATGTCCCCACATACTGGAGATGCCTGTAGCTTTGACTGGAGCTACTGGGTGATGCACCCCTCGGCCTTAGTGAAGATCCCCCTAGACACCTTATAAAAGCGGAAGGAATCATGGGTCGAAACAATAGCTGGGTGGGCGGTGGGACTTTCTTCTCCTCCTGTCTTGTATTCAGGATTATCTGCAGGGATGGACCCGCAGTCTTGGTTTGGATCGTTGATAACTGAGAAGGTCTTTGGTTACAGGGTCTGTGTCCTCCATAAAATCAGAGGAGCAAAGTAAAGGACTGGTTCCCCACAGTCCATGTTATGGGGGGTGGATATGTTGACCCTAAGAAGTTCCCCTTCCACTCATTAAAGGAGGGGAGGGGAAGGAGAGCAGTCTACCTTCTCTGGAGGTGGACAGGAGCCATGAGTATGCCTGTTCTGGGTATCCACAGTAAGGCAAAACAGATTAGTTAGAATGGGCTCCCCTTTCCTGCGGGGAAGGGGAAGAAGGAAGGGCCTTCTGAGCGGCCCCCCAGAATTCTAACTGAAAGGGGTGGTGGGGAGGGGCCAAGTCCCCCTGGAAGCTCTCCAGAGAAGAGTGGGGGCAGGGTGGTCTGGAGCCCGCAGGCTTTATGTGGCTGGGGGGCGTGGAAGGGGCCTCGATGGAAGGAGGGCAAGGTATTTTGCCTCTCCTCTAGGGTCACGTGCAGTACACACTACCACCAAGGTCTCACATGGGAACAAGGCGTCACCCCCGAAAGGCAGATCGAGTGCCACCTGTTGCGAAGTGGGGGGCACCCTGGCTTCCCTGAGCCAAGCCACTTGGCAGATGGTTATGACTGAGACCATTGTGCGGGCTGCCATATCTACCGCATCCTGGGCTGAAAGAAGAAGTTCTTGGTATATTATTCATCCATCCTCCAGGAATGTATCATTTTCTTCTTTGGCCTCTGGTGGGAGCAGATGTCTGAACTTTGCAAATGATTCCACACATCCACATGTATCTGCTGATCAGGGCCTGGTTGTTTGCAACCCATAGTTGGAAGTCTGAGGAGGAGTAGACCTTATGCCCTAGGAGTTCCAACTCCCTTGCATGCCTCGATGCTGGAAGGGGGTCACTAGAAGGTTCACCAGGACTAGCGCCATCTGTACCACATCCCCGAGGTGAGATTAGGTGGTCAGTGAGAGAGGGGAACTCCGATCCTGGGACTCTATACTTGAGGCCAGCCATGTCTGACACCGGAGTGATAGAAGCCAGGTTCTGCCATTGGGAGAAGGCAAGGTCCCAAACACTAGTGTGTAGGGGAACCATAAGCGGCTCCACAGAGGAAAACAGCGGCCCAAACAGGATATCCGAGAGAGGCTCGGAGGATTGAACCTCCATCCCCAGAAGGGCTGTGGTGCGGCACAAGAGATTGAAGTGCACAGATAAATTACCTGTATATGAGCCCAGTGTGGGGGATGAAGTGGTACCGGGTGCCCACAGAGGGGCTGATGGTGAAAGAGTCTCATGTGGGGACCATTAGTGAGGACAGAAGCAGAATGGTGACGGTGCTGAGACGTGGCGCCAAGGCGGCTTGAAGCACTTTGACGGGCCTTCCCCAGGGCTTGAGCAACGGGAAGCATCCCATGATCCCTGAGGTGATGCTGGAGACAGGAAAGTTATATGTTTCTGCGGGGACGGCTCTACGGTACCGGGGCCAATGGAGCAATGGACGGTGGGGCTTGGGTGCCTGGGGTCGTTGGGTGAGAGGGGTAGTGGTGTTGCTCATGATGTACCCAAGCCTTCAATATGAAGGCCGGCTTGCCCCTCCTAACTGGCACCAGGGAGGGAGGCGTGGGCAACAGGAGTGCCCGTGTGGTGTCCACTGCCTCTGGGGTTGTTGGGATCAGAAGCGACCCCGAATGAGCCTGTGGTGAGCCCTTAACTGGGCAGACGAGGCTGTCCTTGTGATGTAGCACCGGGGAAGAGGGTGACTGGTGCTGAGGCGGTCCTTGTACTGGCAGTACAGGCCCATGGTGGCCTTGTGGTGCCGGAGGTGACCTAGAGCGGTGAGGCGTGCCCTGTACCATTGGTACAGGTTTGTGGCAAGCGTGCGGTGCCAGAGGTCATTTTGATCGGTGATGGGGCGGGCCGTGCACCGTCAGTACCGGACTGTGGTGGTGAGACTGCAGTTCTGGAGGTGACCTCGAGTGGTGCCGAGGTGAGCCCGGGGCCAATGGACTGCATCGGCACTGAGGTACCAGAGTTGGTACAGAGCTCATCCTCCTGCAGCCTCTGTCACCACGGTGCCAGGTGGCTTCTGGTGCCGAGCCGGCTTGCAGTGACGGGCAGGATTCCGAAGCCTCAGGTGAGGAGCAGTGTTCCCTGTAAGCTGCGCTAGTGGGCAGGGGCGCAGTGGCCCCCCCTCACCAGCGCAGGCAACATGTGGGCCAGTGCAGCTCAGGGCAGGCAGCCCGGAGGAGCCCGCTGTGTCTGTTTTCTCAGCTCCGCACAGGCTCATGCAGAGGCTGCCTGCTGAAGCAGTGAGAGTGACGGCCCCTCCCCCAGCCCCCCTGCACGTAGCCAGGGAAGGAACAGAGGGGGAGGGAAATTTAAATCTCTTCCTCTCCTCTGCACCAGGCTGCTAGTGCAGAGATGGTGGCAGCTTTGGGGCCTGTGTGGGCCCCAGCAGGTGAGCAGCCTTGAGCCTGGGCAAGAGGGGGGACCCTGAGAGATGGCAGGGATAAATCGTGGGACTCCCAGAGGCAGCCATGCAGTGGCCACAGGGACGCAGGGCTCTCTGGGGGGGCAGGGGATGGGAACTGGGCTGCAGGCAAAGGAGCCAGGCTGGAGCTGGAGGAGGACTTGGGACTTGAAAGACCCAGCAAAATTGTTTTGAGCCATTTAGCATCTCTAGCAAGGGTGAATGCTCTGCTTTTCACTTGCTAAAAGGCTTGAATATACAAAAGCTCCTAAAAGAAAAGCAATCCTTTAAAATAAGCAAAAACAAGTTGGGTTAATTTTAGATTTCTGTGAGAGATTCTAACGCAATCAGTTTGTAAAGGTGGGGCTTTACGATGTAACTTTGTATAGACTCCTGTGATGGAAGGAAACAAATCCTAATGATTAGGAAAATGAAATGAAAAACTGAAAGGATAAAAAGTCATTTAAGGCAGAAGAAAAAAAATATTGCCAGAAATGCAATAATTAAAAAAAAAAAAAAAAGACTTTGTATTTCTATTTCCCCCCAAAATTGTTAGAAAAATAATCATTTTCTTTCACAAATCCATTTATGCTCTTGCTTCTTGCAGCTTTGATTAGGCTTGCTTTAACTGTCAAAAATTAAAAATTATTAAACTACCTTTATTATATTCCACTACCAGACACACAAATCTTAATTATACCTCATTTTGCTTATTTTAGTTCTGAGAGTATTTACACTCATTCCTTTCTGTAAGTTCACCCATCTTCGAAGCATCTGAGGAAGTGGGATCTTTTCCCACTAGAGCTCATGCAAAAAATAAATCTGTTAGTCTTAAAGTGCCACACAACTCCTTGTTGTTTTTTCACTGGACTAGACTAACACGGCTATCCCCTTTTAAAATACTAATTATAGCCTCCCTTTTATTGCTGAAAATTATTTGGATAAAAAAAACCCCATAAACTCCAAAACTGAGATGTTAGAGACACTTTATATTAAAGGAAGATACTCACAATATTTAAAGTTTTCTGTATGCCTAATCAGTTTTTTGCCATTCACTTAGGGGATTGTTGTCCCATAGTTAGCTTTTGGGAATGATAATGTAACAGACTCTAACCTAGCTCTATTGGATGCAAATTCTTTAGGCACAAAAGATGGCCCTAGTTACAGAGATGTGATGCTGTGAGAAACTGTCTTGAAACACGTTTTCTGCCCTTGCCACCTTTAAAAGTTTTGAATTTCTCAGATAACTTTACTTAAGGTGTTGCCCTGAGGGAATCTGGGAAGCAGTTGCTACCTAGTGATTGTGATTTGCAATGCATGGTAATTTAATATGTTTACTGAGGGCAGAATAGGTGTATTTTCAAGGTTGATAGCTAGATATTAAATACAATCCCCTCAACATGTCAGTCTCATGATCGAGTCTGAAGCTACCTACTTAATTTCAATCTACGTTTTGGACATTTAGGGCCTGATCCACTTTGAATCCCTTTTACCCCAGTTGGGCAGCATAACAGGGAGTTAAATTTCCAAAGGGGCAGGCAGGTTAGTCTAGTAAAGCAAAAAAAGCAAGAAGTCTTGTGGCACTTAAAGACTAACAGATTTATTTTTTGCATGAGCTTTTGTGGGAGAAAATCCCACTTTGTCTATGTATGTATTCTGGAAATCTGACAAAGACAGGCAACAAGAACAGCATGGTGTAGATGATGGTAGAGGCTAGACAGGCAGCAAGTGTCATTGTCTCCCATTTGTTTAGTAAATGAATAAAACTACAGTACTTCAGTTTAACATCTTTATCGAAGTCTGAATGAAAAGACATCTATGAATTACTTTTGAATTAAGGCACTTAGGCATGCTGATACTTTCAGCACCAAAAAACTGTTGCCCAGGCCTCATAAATTGCTGCTCAGTAAATACCATAACTTGCTCAGCTGCATCATCAGCTTAGAGGGAACATTGGTGAGGAGTGCTGAGGCTGTTCAGAGGCTAGGGCATGGCACCTTTGTTCCCTATCCTTGATTGTCCTGGGCTTAAAGGACAGTCATATGGAGGAGGCGGTGACCAGGTGACCTTCACCTAGGCATCGGAGACCCTTCCATGGGGGTCATCCTGAGGGAAGGCCTTGCCGCTCTCAGAGCAGGTTTTAAACCCTGGCATGGGGTGAGATGGATCCTGATATTCCAGCCCAAAAGTGGAGGCCCTCGTTGCTGGAACTAGGTCCACAAAAAGGTGCTCCCAGTCGGGCATGGAGCTCATATGATTATGACAGGCTGCTTGCTTTCACAAGGAGCAGATGTGCCAGATTTGACAGACAAGGGGGAAGAAACGAAAACTGGGGAGGGGTAGGGAGGTGGCCATATATATATAGCCACTGGGTGGCGTGGGGGCCGCTGGCTGACTACCCTCTCCTGACAGGCTGGGACAATAGTTTTTCTGACCAATCTGGCGCTCCGGCACTGAGACACCTATTACTGAATGCATCCGAGCAGCGCTCGAAGAAGAAGGATGCCTCCCACTGCCTTCTCACTATTTTTGGTTTCCTGTTCTAGCACAGGTTTGGGGAAGGTGCGGGGGGGGGGGGGGGGCCACAGGCTGGATATTATGCTCTGGTTCCTCAAGAACACAGAGCTAACACATAACACTTCTCTGCCCCCATCTCCTTCCCCTACCCGCCTTCACCACCCCCACCTCCTGCTGCCAGCCACACCTTCTCTGCCCCATCTCATCCCCCTGCCCCCAGCCATCACTTTAACACCCCCACATCCTGCCCCAGGTCCACTCCTCCACATCCTGTGCCCTCATCCTACCTAGGTTGGGGTCAGCACAAGGAGGAAGGGGGGCCAGAAATTAGGAGAGCTGCAGAGCCCATCAAATTGTACTTAAGCCACTGTAAACACACTTGTATAAACTGAATTTCTGTTTTGCCAGTGCTAGCTCACAGGTGAGCCAGGCTACTTCACAGACATGAAGCTGTGAGTGTTAAATGAGTCCTGAGGCCTTACCATGGATTGGCAGTGATCTGCCAGCACCTTACACAAGAGGTATCATATACAGTTTATGGCATTAATGAACAGGGTTTACACTACACTGGTCAGGCCCAAAGATGCTCCCTACCAAATAGCAGAGATCCCCTTGTTCTCTGGCATTAGGATGCCCTTAGGTTACAGTCCTTCACTCCCACTTTACGACAGGCATCCTGGATCTCCTGGAGCTGGGCTTCCCCAGTCATGCCCCCTAGAGCCTGTGCAACACGGAACTGTTCATTTCTTTGGCTGTCAGATGTTTAGATCGGCATTGCTGTCATTGCTCACACACTGACCCGCACTCACACCCAGTAGCATGGACAGGGGTTCCTCAGATCACATATCTTAGAGGACATAGGAAGAAGGGCTCAGATCCTTACAGATGGGTGGGTCTCCCCTGGATCCCAGCAAAC
>ML682330.1:294649-328519 GCA_007922195.1 Podocnemis expansa
AAATCAGCCTCAGCCCAGAGGGGGGCTGTTTGCCTCTCTTCCCTACTGCCCAGCAGGAGAACGACTGGCTGGTGAGTGTCTCTTCTTGAGGTAGAGAGGGGTGCAGTCTGCATAGGTTTAACCTAGCAGACTCTGCCTACAACTTTCTCTGCCTGTCAGGCTGCTTGGATTTAAACTAGCAGACCTTCTTTATATCAGAGTTGCCTTCTTTATTATTATTGCCACTGGGTAAGAGGGTCTTCTCTCTCTCCTCTTCTTGTTTTTTAAGCTGGCAGATCCTTCTTTAGATCAACTTAGGTGTTTTTTTGTTTGTTTGTTTGTTTGTTTGGGTTTTTTTTGTTTGTTTGTTTGTTTGTTTGTTTTTTAAAGGACTCTGCAGCAGGATCTGTTTCTGCCAGCCAGTAAACACAGAC
Source organism: Podocnemis expansa (assembly GCA_007922195.1). Lineage (NCBI taxonomy): Eukaryota > Metazoa > Chordata > Testudines > Podocnemididae > Podocnemis > Podocnemis expansa. The sequence continues at coordinate 295,063 of ML682330.1, forward strand.
CCAACCTGTCACTCTGCTTTAACTCTTTCAAATCAAATCAAATCAAATCAAATCATAGGGCTGGAAGGGACCTCATGAGATCATTGAGTCTGCCTTTAAAACTTTTTCCTCTCTTTAATGCCTGTGCTTGAATTTAACTTAGCAGAAGTAGCAAAATAGCCCCTTAATTTTCATTTTTCTCTCTTACCATCTAGCTTTTGGTCATTTTTTCCCTAGTCATTGCTTCTCAATAATATAGCAGATGTATCAAGCTGCTCCTTCTTTATATGTTTCCAAAGCAGAGGTATCAAACTAACCCTATGTCTTAACTCAGCTACAAACAGGCTATAAATGTAAATCTTCTGTGTTACCTGAAATCAACAGGGAAATGGATGAAGTGGGGATGCACGATTCTAAGTTGTCTGTGTGTTTATCCAGAAATGCTGTGACAGGGAAGAAAACATCTCTAGCTTGGGATTGTGGAGCTTGTCTGTTCAGAAAGTCTGTGTAGTGTGTCTGCTAAAGGAAAAACTGCCTCCAAACACATGTCTGTGGGTAATGAGCTGTGTGGGTGGGTTGCCAGTTCTCTCTGAGTCAATTCTGAACTTAGCTAAAAAACCCATGAGTGGTCTGGTGATGGTTGTCAAGGCGGCATTTCTTTACAGAAATCCTTCTCTGGTCAGAGGAAGGGCACACTTTCTGTGGAAAATGATTTGGTGTTTGGAGACTGTTCCTAAAGGAGTGAAGACTCCTGATGGGCTTTGCAAGCTGTCTGCCCTACTTGGAGGCTGTGGAGGCAAACTGACTGGATTAAATGAGGATGAATCCCTTTCTGCAGCCCCGAGCAGCAGTTTGTATGCTGAGAGGTTTGGTTCTGTTTATAACCGCCAGAGTGTTTGAAATGTGAGTGAATTCACTGACTTGGTTTTACAAAGATACCTTGAAAAAGGTTCCGGGTGGAGTGAAAATCACTGAGATGCTTAAACAGTCCTGGAACCCAATGGCTGTATTTGGTCAGTGGAATGGGAAGACAAGGAGGTTAAAACCTGCCTGTCTTCATGATGCTAACTTTGTGAGCAAACGGTTAATGGCTCAGGATCAGAGGGAAGACCGGGCATCTGAATCTACAGAGCAGGAGGGCTGTGACTGCAAGGGGAAGCAGACCAGCCCTTACACCAAGGTGTTTTGGAAATACCTGGTAGTCTCTTCATGGACTCAGGTAGATCTGAGACCACGTAGAGTGAGAGTTGGGGAACTGAACCCTGTTTGTGAGATGTTAGTTTGGCTATTTGGTATATCTTTGAGACAGAGCCCAAACTTGAACTTGGTCATAGTTGGAAATCTGGAAATGACTAAGCATGCTTGTGTGTTGCTCGATGAAATTTACACAGACCCGGTGCTGTTAGCAAGGCAGACAGCCCTAATCAGATCCAAAGGAAGTTACCCAGTTTCTGGGGCACAGCAGCTGGGCAGCTGATGAGCTGCTTCTCTCTCTGCCTGTCTGTCCCGTCTGCTTAAAACTTTCTCTGCCTGCTTGCATTTAAAGTAGCAGACTCTTCTTTATATCAGAGTTGCCTTTTTTATTATTATTGCCATTGGGTAAGATGGTATTCTCTCTGTCCTCTAATTGTTTTTAAGCTGGCAGACCCTTCTTTAGATCAACCTAGGTGTGTGTGTGTTTGTTTGTTTGTTTTTTTTTCACCCCTTTTCCTCTCTTCCTCCAAATAGTCCTCTTTGCTTCTCTAGGCTCTAACAGCTGCACCAAGCTATATCTGGTTTTTTGTTGTTGTTGTTGTTGTTTTTCCCCCCACTTTTCCTTTTCTTTTTTTCTCTCTTTTTTCCACTTTTCTGTTTTCTTCTCTTTCCCCAGCTAGCCTTTGGTTTTCCCTAGCAGCAGAAGCCCCCTTTTTTCAGCTCTCTAGCCTCTAGTTGGTTTATGTCTGACGGACTTTGCTTTGTACAATCAGTACAGCTTTTTTTGTCTTTTTTTGCCTTTTTCCTCTCTACCGCCAAAGAGTCCTCTCTTCTAACCTTTGCTGCTCTAGCAGCTACACCTTATTTTTTTTTTTCCACTTTTCCACTTTTCTTCCCCACAGCAAACCAGGCTGGTCCTCTCACAGCTTATGGAATACCTTTTTGCACACTCCTTGATTCCAGCTGAATCCTCTTTACAGTTCCTTCAAACTCAGCCTCTGTTTTTAAAAAAAGGCTGTCTTTTTTAGCTGCCTCCTGATTGGCTCAGTGGAGAGGAGGGGTTTGAGCCTATGGCGCGCTGCCCCAGAACGGTTCTCAGTTCCCTTCCAGCCACCGACCTGCTTACATCTCCTCCGCAGACTCTCTTTACTCCTCATTCCTTTTACTCTTTCCTCAGTTTCTCCACAATCTGTCACACTCTCTCTTGGCCCACCAGTCTCTCTCTGGGCCCCAGCTCCAAGCCCAGGCTCATGTGTCCCAGCACAAGCACTACACAAGGCCAAAAACACACTCTGAACAATCCTGATATCAAATAGATCTCAAAATGGCCACCAATCTCGATATCAAGTTGATATCAAAATGGCCACCCCAATCTTGATATCAAATTGATATCAAATTAATATCGAAGGCTCCCTGGCAACCCAGACTGGAAACCAGCTATCAAATTTGTATGGTGATGAAAGATATGTAGCTCTTTACTACTGTGAGTCTGGGACAATCCATTTAAAGATTAAGTGGACATACCTGAGTCTATGGTGACTGGGGAAGGATCCCAATCCTGTAGGACAGGAGTTGCCAGTGTGGTGTGGAGGCTAACAATAAATAAGAGAGGATACATTTCCTTGACCAATGACTGGAAGGGTGTTGTTCCTTTGTTGGCACCAGGTTGCCAATCCTTCCGCTAAACAGGCCCTCGGTTTTGGCTGATTTCCCTGCAGGGAGAAGAGTACTCTCTCCCTCTGTAGAAACCTGTCTCCCTGCTGTCACTTGGTTTAAAGCATCATATCCCTCCTCACACTCATTCAGGGGAGACAGATTTTTTTTTTTTAATTTAATTTTGCTTGTTTGTTGCTTTGCTTTTTATTTTTTAAAGGTTGCAGGCAGCCTTTAATTGGTCCCAGGTGTCCCTAACTGACCTGAGGAAACCTCTTCTCAGATTATAGAACAATAAGCTGGTCACATTTCACTTTGTTGGGAGCTCTCTGCCCAAGATCCCCTCTTGTTCTTCTCAGTCACTCACTTATCACCTGTGTCCCATATTATGAAGAAATATTTGAGCAATCGTTGTAGTACAAGGCTCTGTGACTGTGGAATTTGCCAGTCAGGAGATGGGTATTAACTAGTGTGAAGGGCTGATCTTCAGCAGATGTTAGGTTCTTCCCAATAGGAAAGCTTCTCTGATTCCAGATAAATTATTGTGAGATGTTACAAAGGCAAAAAAGTATGTTGTTTTGCCTTAACCCCTAGGAAGATGAGTTATGCAAATGAATTCATCCCATCAGTTCAGTTTGCATGTCAGAGCACATCACTGAAGAGACAAAAGCCCTGACCAAAATAAACTAGGTATCTCTGTGCTTCTTGACTCAGAGGGGACAAAATTTCTGTGAATAAGCCAGAGATCACAGGCGGCATAGCCCTAAGAAACATGCAAATCTTGCGTACTTCACTGATAAGAATAACAGCTCACTCATGGACCTAACTGGAAAGAATTAACAGTTTGTTAATTCAAATTAAGGAAAAAAGCTCAAAGCAAAATAGCATGTTCAGACAACAGTTATTTCGAAACGGGTCACCGTTGTTTCGAGACAACATGTTTGGACGGCATTGTTTCGAAACAGTCGTTTCAAAACAACATTGTTTCATCCCCACATGGGGCTTAATTTGTTTCGAAACAACAGAACCCGTTGTTTCGAAACAACGGTGCTGTCACGGAGAACCCAGAAAAGCCTCTTGGATCCCCTCTGTTCACAGCCCACCAGGACTCTGCTACAGTGGAGCTTTCTCCCGTTCAACACCCGGGTCTCCACGCTACCTGTAGCCAGCTTCGAAATCCAGGCCCGGAGGGTCCGCCCCTTGCTGGGGCGGGTCTCCGGGGGGGGGGGGGGGAGGGTTCCTCCCTCCACGAGGGTCCCAGCCGTCCCAATCAGCAGTGACACTCAGCCAGTGTAGCAGTCAGAGGGTTTATTAGCAATCCACTTTGCACAGCACCTAGAACAGTTAGCTCTCAGATCAACCAGGAGGGCAGACAGTAAACCCCCAGGATGAGCCCCGAAGGTCCTGCCCCTCCGACATCCATCTTCCTTCCTCCCCCTTCTCCCTTTGTTCTCCTCTCCATCCAGCTGCCCTGCCCCTGGTCTAAACCGGCCACAACCTGTCACCCCCAGGGGGTCCAGGTAAGGTTGCACTAAAGCCTCTTCCCCCCTAGCGGTACCTATAGTTATCACACCCCTGTGTCCCATCACCAGAATACCATCAACAGGAACAGAAAAGAAGAACCACAGTAGCCCAAGAGGTTTTCTTACTTCATCACATCTCTCCCCCTTTGGAGACTGAATTGAGCGGGGTCACCTCCGCCGGTGACCTGGGGAAGTTCTGACCCCCACCTGCGTGATAAGACATCTGCTACTACATTCGCACTTCCCTTGACATGTATCACCTCCATATCATACCCCTGAAGGATTAACCCCCCCACCTCCTGAGCTTGGCGTTAGTACCCTTTGAGCAAGCCCTCCCAGCTTGACTAAAATCTCATCCATCTGGCGCATGGGGTATGCGTCAGACACTGTGACGGAGTTCAGCTTGCCATAGTCTACACAGAACCGGATTGAGCCGTCTTTCTTGGGTACCAGCCCTATCGGAGAAGCCCATGGGCTGGTAGATGGTTGTATAACCACCAAGGCCAGCATGCCCTGGATCTCCCTCTCTACATCCCAGGCTACCTTCCCAGTGACTCTAAGTGGGGAGCACTTTATGGGATTAGTTTTCCTGGTCTCTATGTGGTGCATCGCTAAGTTGGCAAGCCCAGGCCGGCTAGAAAACAGCGGTCGGTAGGACTCCAGCCCTGCACTAATCTCTTCCCTCTGGGCCACAGTTACCTGGTCAGATAAGGGAATTGAGTCCAGGGAGGATCCATTCTCCACCCGGCTACCGAACCTTAACAGGGGATCTCCCCCCAGACCCTCCCATTGTCCGCATACAGTCAGTCCCAGCCCCTCTCTGTCAAAGTAATGTTTCATCATAGTACCATTGTACACTTTTTGTCTGTGTGACCGGCGGGACAGTTCTACCACACAGTTCATGTCGCTCAGTTGTTTGGTGACCTTGACGGGTCCCTCCCAGGCAGCCTGGAGCTTTTTCCTTTGCACTGGGATAAGAACCCTTACCTGATCCCCAACCCCATATGATCTGGCCGGGGCACTGCAATCATCCTCAACTTTCCGCTGCCTTTGGACCTGCATTACGTTCTCCCTAACCAGGTCCATGAGCCCCATGATTTTCTCCTGGAAAATCAGGATGTATTCTACTACTGATTCCCCAGTGGGGGAAGCCTTCCCCTCCCACTCATCTCTTACTAAGTCCAGAGGGCCTCTCACTCTTCTCCCACATAACAGCTCAAATGGAGAGAAACCCGTGGACTCTTGGGGCACATCCCAGAATGCAAACAACAGGGGAGGTAAATATTTGTCCCAGTCCTGTGAGTATTGTTCCATAAAGACCTTTAGCATCCTTTCCAGAGTCTCACTGAATCTTTCCACCAGCCCGTTGGCCTGCGGGTGATAGGCTAACGCCCAGGTGTGTCGGGCCCCGCACTTCTCCCTGAGACACTGCAAGAGGGCTGACATACAGTTAGACCCTTGGTCCATGAGGACCTCCTGTGGGAACCCCACCCTACTGAAAATGCCCATCAGAGCATCTGCCACCTTGTCAGTTTCAGTGGGAGCCAGAGGTACAGCCTCTGGGTACCGGGTAACCAAGTCTACTACCGCCCAAATATATTTCTTCCATGATCGGGTGGCTTTGCTGAGGGACCCTACTATGTCCATCTCCCTCTTCTGGAATGGCTCCTTTATGACCAGGGAGGGTCTCAGCTCGGCCCCACCTTTGTCCTGGGCCTTCCCCACCCTCTGACAAGTGTCACATGATTGGCAACATCACTTGACTGCATTGAAAATTTCCGGCCAGTAGAAGTTTTGCAGCAGCTGCTGCTGGGTGCATTTTATCCCCTGGTGTCCCGACGGAGGAATATCATGGGCCAAGGACAACAGTCTTTGGCAGTATCTTTGGGGCACCACCAACTGTCGCCTGACCTGCCACGGCTCCGCCTCTGCCACTGGAGTCCACTTTTGGTACAGGGCCCCTTTCTCCCACAGGAATTTCTTCCTGTGGTCTCTCCCAAGGGACTCCTCAGCCCCAAGGTCCGCGAGCACCCTCAGCTTTGTTAGTGAAGGGTCACCCCAGAGAGCCTCCCAAAACTCGCCTGCGGGAGAGGATGTTGGAGTCTGTTCCCCAGCCTTGTCCGGGGTGGGATCCTCCTCCTCGCACTTTTCTGGCCCCATCAGTTTCGTCTGCCCCTCTACAAGGTTTCTCATCTTTGTTTCAGGGACACCAGATGTAAGGAGACCCTGCAGGCCCTGACTCCTGGTAGCGGCCAATGTTCTCTGGGGTTCACCGCACCACCCTTCTAGATTGTGTCCTATCAGTACCTCGGCTGGCAAATGATTGTGCACCCCCATCTCCTTGAGGCCCTCTTTGCCTCCCCACTTCAGATGCACTCTTGCTACAGGCACTTGTACAGGTAGCCCAAACACCTCCCTTAGGTTCAGATAAGCATCAGGGACCATCTTGTTGGGTCCCACCACCTCCAGCTGGGCCAGAGTCACCTCCGCACCCGTATCCCAGAACCCTTGGACTTTTCTTCCCTCTACCTCAGTAGGGATGAGGAGCTGTTGACCTCCCTTTGGTGGGCCTGAGCTCACTTGGTAAATAGAGGATTTTGAGTCTGAAGACCTGCCCGGTACCAGCGAGCCCACCTGGCCACCCGCTCCCTCACTGGGAGTGTCAACCCAACTATCTGCTGCTGCTGCCATGGTTAGTGACTCCTCTGGACAGGCTCCTACCCAATGCAGCCTTTGGGCAGTTGGTTTGGCCCTCTTGTCTCTGTGTTTTGGGTACTGCGCTCTCTTGTGGCCTGTCTCACCATATGAGAAGCACCTCCAGTCTCCCTGTTCACCAGGACCTAGCTGAGTAGTTTCTTCGGATGATCTGTTTTCTGGGGCTCCCTTCTGAGAGTCCTGTTGGAGCCTCCCCGACAGGTCCCCCTTCCAGCCCCCTTCCCCCTTCAGACCTAGCCCATGCCCCGACCAGCTGGCCACAAACTCATCAGCCAGCCTGCCAGCACTGCGTAGGTCCTTGGGTTTCTGGTCCATCAGCCACAGCCTCAGGTCGGGGGGACAAATATTATATAACTGCTCCAGGCCCAGCAGTTCCCCCACTTCTTCCCTGGTTGCGTTCCCAGCCAAGCCAGTCCATTTCCAGAGGTACTTCTTTATCAATGTGCTGGTTTCCAGGTAGGTCACCCCTGGCTCTTTCTGCACAGATCGTAGCTTCTCCCGGTACACCTCAGGAGTCAGCTGAAACTTTAGCAGCAGAGCTGGCTTGAACTGCTCATAATCTCCAGGTTCCGCTTCCTCCATCTGACCAAGTACCTCCATCACTTTTGGACCCAGAAGAGGGGTCAGATACTGCAGACAGTCTGCGAGATTCACCTGATGTACGTTACAGGTTTTCTTAAAGATGGTGAGGTAGGTATCAATGCCCCCTCCCTCCTCAAAGGGACCCATCAACTTAGTACTTTGGGGTCCAGCAGGAAGGGGCTCTCGGACTCTGCCCTCACTGTTCATTGGGGCCCCCTCCTGGCTCCTAAGTCTGGCCAGCTCCAGCTCATGTTGTCTCTCTTTCTCTCTCTCTGCCATCTCCAGCTGTTTCTTTCCTAACTCAAATTGGCATTGGCTTGCTTTATCCTGTAGCTCCTGTAGCCTCAGCTCCAGTTCCAGCTGCCTTATTTCGGGGGGAGGGGGGGGGGAGACTGAACTGTGAGCGCCCCCTAGGGATTGGGGATTGCTGCCGAGAAGACCCCGGGCTGCAGCTCCCAGCTCCTCTGGGCACCTCCTCTGGGGCAGACTGGCGTCGCCTGCGCCCCTCTCTGGCTGGGGTTTGTTGTTGGGGCAGTTCAGGGCTGCTACTGCTGCTACTTCTGAGCTCCCTGGAGGCTCCCACCACTGAGGGGTCTCTCTCTCTGCTCCCATCGCTCTCTTCCAGCTGGGCAATGAGCTGCCCCTTGGTGAGCCTACTGACTTTTAATCCTCAAGACTTACTAATGTTCACTAGTTCTTGTTTTAACAACCGCTTGTAATCCATGTTGTACTGTTATCACCAGCAATATGTGAGACCAGCGTCTCTCTCAGAGAATCCAGCTCTCGAGATCAGGTTTCACCAAGCACACCTGGGGGTCCCCTCCGGACTGAGTCCACTTCCCCCATCGTCCAATCAGGTGCAGGACATTTCCATATTCACTGCTCTCTCTGTCAGTCTCCCAGCAGGAGGACGTTTCCACAGAGTGGGCCTCCGATTGGCTGCCTCCCAGCCTCCCAATTCAAATCCAGGGCATGGATCCTTCCAGGGACTGTCCAGACCACCCTGGAGGAAACCCCTCTCTTGGTCAGGGATGCAGGTCTTTGAACAACACCCCAGCTGTCTCTGGGCTGGGCAGCTTCATCAAATGAGCCCCAGGAGTCTGCTGATCCACAAAGCTCCTTGTGTCTGTTCAGACACGCACTGTCCTTCCAAAGGGACCAATGTTACCCCTTCCCGCTGCCCCCCTCTTGCCAGCACTGCACTGGATAGTCACTCACTGTGGGGTATCGCTGTAGGGCGTCCCGTCACTGCCACCAAGATGTCACGGAGAACCCAGAAAAGCCTCTTGGATCCCCTCTGTTCACAGCCCACCAGGACTCTGCTACGATGGAGCCTTCTCCAGTTCAACACCCGGGTCTCCATGCAACCTGTAGCCAGCTTCCAAATCCAGGCCCAGAGGGTCCGACCCTTGCTCTGTCTGGTCTCCCTTGTCGGGGGGGGAGGGGGGTTCCTCCCTCCACGAGGGTCCCAGCTGTCCAAATCAGCAGTGACACTCAGCCAGTGTAGCAGTCAGAGGGTTTATTAGCAATCCACTTTGCACAGCAGCTAGGACAGTTGGCTCTCAGATCAACCAGGAGGGAAGACAGTAAAGCCCCAGGACGAGCCCCGGAGGTCCTGCTCCTCTGACCTCCATCTTCCTTCCTCCCCCTTCTCCCTTTGTTCTCCTCTCCATCCAGCTGCCCTGCCCCTGATCTAAACTGGCCACAACCTGTCACCCCCAGGGGGTCCAGGTAAGGTCGCACTAAAGCCTCTTCCCCCCTAGTGGTACCTATAGTTATCACACCCCTGTGTCCCATCACCAGAATACGATCACCAAAGACCAGGAACAGAAAAGAAGAACCACAGTAGCCCAAGAGGTTTTCTTACTTCATCACAGGTGCGTCGTGTGAGCATGGCCTTTCTTATTTCAAAACAACCTCTGTTGTTCCGAAACAAGACTGCGGTGTAAACACACCTATGTTTGTAATCAGAATTCTTTGCAGAAACCAAACAGACTTTGTAATTTCCTAGACACAATGAGCAGAACTTAGTCTAGTTGAAGAAATTGAAGAGGTGATAATTTGCCTGACAGATATAAAGTTCTATTCTCATGATTTGATCTACGTTTCTTTTTGATTGAACACCAAACAAGTCAAACATATAATAATAATACTAATAAAAAGAAGTGTTTAAGAGATCACCTTAAAGGACTGCACTAAAAGGGAGAAAACAAGTAATTCACATTAGTAAGAGTTGTACAAGGAATTTTAATCCACTTGTATGAATTTGTTTGCAAAAGGTTGAATGACCAGTGTAAAATGTGGCCATATCTACATATTCTAAACTGACCATCTAACTATGGCTAAGGTCCCCCAGTAATGTAGAAAACCATTCTGAATCTCTCCATTGGCAGCACAGACAGTACAGAGAGGATAATGCCCCTGCACTAGCAGAGGTAAGACAAGACTTCTACTTCTTCACAATTAATAAGGCAGAATCACAGCCACTGACCAGTAGAGATAACCAGCTAGTCAATCCAGCCTGCAGATTCTAGGCAGGAGACCCATGCACAGAGATTGTGAAGCTGCCAGCATACTTCACTGACAAGAATAACAGCTCACTCATGGACCTGACTGGAAAGAACAACCCACCCCTGATTAGATGGTATTATCCATCCAACCACCCCTGGCTGAACTGGGCCCCATCACATGTTAGAACTCCAGAATCTCTGGAAGATGTTAGAGTTACATCTGTGAAATGGATCCATGCTCCTCCTAGGTGGTGAAAGTCTGTTATAGCCACTTATAGGAATAGACAATGCTCCTTTCAGAGAAGCACAGCTAGCATCTCCTCAATCCCCCTCCCTGGGCAATGCCATAGGTCACCCAGAACCAACACATGACCCAGAAGATTTCTTCAACCACTGCCCCATCCAGGGACAATTATCCCTATGGAGTTTGATATGGTCACATCCTGAATGGCAGGTTTCCCAGACAAAGATAATAGATTACTAATAGTAATTTTGGAGAGCTGTGGATGAAAATGCACCTTTATGACTGGATGGGCTGTCTGGATGAACCCTGCTGAGGAGATGATGCTGGCCCCTGGCTGCAGTGTCCATCTGGGGAGAAACCCCCAGTTTACTCCATGAAGACATCAACCCAGAACCTCAAAGTGCTTACTCAGGGATTTTCCTGCCTTGTGTTACTAGGCAGTTAAGGGAAGGTGCAGTACACAGGGCACCCAAGGCACATCTCACAGAGTCCCAGGAAATAAGCCACAATGCTGCCACCTATTTGTATGAGTTTCCACATTTTTTGTGAATTTGTTCTGCTCTGTCTCTTAGGCGTGCAAGGGCCTCTTCACCCTATTCTGATATGTGTTATTTACTGATGTAATCCCCCTGGGGTTTTAAGGAGCGTGGTTCCTTTAATTCTTTCCCCTGTGGGAGAGGGTTTGTGGAGTTGAGGAGGGGGGTTGGAGCTGCAGCCAGAGGCCTGTGAAGGAAGCAGAGGGAGAGGCCCTGCCTGAAGGCAGGGAAGACAGAGCGGTTGACCTGGAATGCCAGGCCAGCACCCACAGAAGGACGCTGTGCTGGAGAGAGTCACCCAAAGACAGAGCAGCATCCAGTGACTGGCCATCTGGAGCTGTGTTGCCGTAAGTACGGCACCTGGAACTCAGGGGGGAGACTGTAGTTAGTTAAGTGGTGAGGGTGTCACTCTGGGTTCACAGAGAGCGGCAGAAGAGGCATCAGAGGGTTTTCTTTTGCTGGGAAAGTTCTGGTGCCAAAGACTAGGAGTTGCTGGACTGAACTCTGGACTGGAACTGTGCTGGGAATCCTGAACTCATGGTGCAGAAGCAGACCGCAGTGGCGTTGCTGGCATTGGGCACACCAGGGTACGTGCCCCGGGTCCCAATCAATGTTCCCTCTAAGCTGCCCGGCCGTGTGCACAGGGAAGGCTGCCAACCGTGCGTGGTCGGCAGCCAGAGTCCCGCCATAAAACTCTTCTGCAGCTGGGAATTTTGAGAACTCCCGCCCAGATAAGCAGTAACGGAGCATGCCCATATCTCAGCATGCTCCGTTAGTGCTTCTCTGGCGCAGGAGCTGTTTCAGGGCCATGCAGGGTAAGCGGGGGAGGGGGGGGCGCCAGGATCGGGGCCGCGGTGGGGGTGGGGCGCCAGGATCGCGGCTTCGGCCCCGCCCCCCGCCCGCACCGGGCCCCCCCCCCCCCCCCCCGCCCCCCCGTGCCGAGAGCAACAGGAGTTGCTCAGCTGCTTGTGGCTGTTAGAGGGAACATTGGTCCCAATGCCAGTGCCCCAGTTCTCCGGCCCAATCAGGCCGCGGATCTGGGGCCCGATACCCGGAGGGCTGTGGCCCCGGCTGTCGCGTCTATAGCCAGGGATCTGGGGCCTAGCTGGCTGACCGGCAGGCCCCACCCCCTGGCCAGGAATAGGACCAGGGGGAGGCCGTGCCACCGCTGGCATGAAGGTCATGGTGTGGAGTGGTCAGAAGCGGCCGCTGGAGGCTGGGCCCGTGGCCACAGCCTCGGATTCCAGGTCAGGGACGGGGTCGCCGCAGCCACCAGCGGCCAGGCCCCAGATCCCTGGCCGGGGATCCGGGGCTTGGCTGGCCGCCTGCAGCTGCAGCGGCCCTGTCCCTTGCCTGGAATCTGGGGCCCGGCCAGCCACCAGTGGTGGCCCCGTCCCCCGCTGGGGATCCAGTGGCTGGCCGCGGCCGCGATGGCCCCATCCCCAGCCGGGAATCTGGGGGTGCGACAGCGGGCCAAGCCTCCAGCAGTGACTTCGGGCTGGGCCGGGTCGGGCCGAGCTGCACTCAGCTGCGCCGTGCCGCACTGCGGGCTAGCTGCCTGCGGTGGCATGGTCTCCCCCCGTCCCTATCCCGGGCCAGGGGATGGGGCCTTCTGGCTGGGGGCAGGGCCTGCCCTCTGGAGGCGGGATCTAGCCCATGCCCCAGGTCCCTTCCTGCCCCTGCGACGCCCCTGGCAGAGCTCACGTCTGCCTCCGGCCTGCTCTATTGTTGTGCCTTTCAGGGCCCTGTGTTAGCTGTTTACTCTGCTGCCCCATCTCCCCTGTTGGTTTCCCCTTTGCACCTCTGTATATAAACCTTCCCCATTCCCATAATCTCTGCGCTATCCCAAGGTGTGTGTGGTCACTCTGGAGGTTTTGAACAGGTGCCCCTGGGGCGAAGGGTCTCTCCTTGCTGTGTTCCCGTGCACACCCTTTCTCTGGTCAGAGCCTCCTGCAAGGCAGACTCAATCTGGCCACGTGGGTGTCCCATACGGGGAACTCTTGCAGACACAAACTTCTGTGTCACACGCTCTGGGTGCTCCTTTACAGGGAAAAAAAAAAAACAAAACACCTGCTGAAAGGGAAAAAAAAGGGGGGGAATGGAGAGAGAATTACTAGAAGACCTTTGCCATGGGGCACAGATCTCAATAGCCCAGGCTGTGCTGGTGGCTGGGTTCCCAGAAGAGATGGAACCCAGTGAAATTGAGGAGAGCCTAGATGCAGTAGGAGTACTGGGGAGAGTGAAGGTCAACACTCGTATTTACAGTTGTGAATTGAAGGGCATGATAGCACTATGTACTCATTCCAAAGAAGCAGATCCTGATAAAGTACCCAAAGAAGTGCAAGGGGGAGGTACCCCCTGGACAATTCTGGGGCCAAGACAGTCCTCTGCTAGTGCACCTTTGTTACTGGAGGTGGACTCATTAGCTCAGAAGCTACAGAGTCTGATGGCAAATGAGAAGCAGACGTGAGAGGAATTAATACTGGCATTAGGAGGGACTCCAACACCTGCAGCACCCAACCCAGTGGAGTGGGGAAAAGAGTTGGGGAATGCCCTCAGAAATGTGTTGAAGCCAGTACCTGAAAATGCACCATACCAGCGGTTACATTGTTTCTCTGGAGTCACACCTGTACCCTCAGGGGAAGATGATTATAAGACCTGGAGGGAATCTTCAGTGCCCCTTGTCCAAGAGTGGCAATGCTCTGATGCTGAAAAGCGGAAACGGGAGCTTGAGAGTCTGAGGGGACCTGCTATGCGGATTGTCCGAACCCTGAAAGACTCCCAATGAGCTGACACAGTGCACGACTGTTTAGCTGCTCTTGAGAGTGTCTACGGCACAACAGATAGCAGCGAAGACCTGTATTATCAGTTTTGTCACACCTATGAAGGGTCTCATGAGAGGTTGTCAGATTTCGTCAGGAGGCTGGAGGATTTACTGCAGCAGGTAGTGCAGAAGGGAGGAATTCCCACTCAGCACATTGATTCTGCTAAGTTAGATCAGATCCTTCGGGGAACCCAACAAGATGGGTTGATGCTGTGGTGACTACAGCTGGGAGCGGATCCAAAACCCACCTCCATTCCACAATGTCATTTGAGAGATACGTGAAGAAAAGGAACGATTTATGCAGGCAGATACAGTGGCACCGCCAAGGAAGGTAGGGAGTTAGACCACCACAGTGCGTGGAGCAACAGAGGATGCCCCATCAGTAGCAGCAGCCCTGAGAGATTTGACCCAAGAAGTGGCCATGCTGAAGGCTTATGCTGCGCCATCTGGAAAAAAGGAAAATTAGCCAAGGGGTGATAGCCCCCAGAAGGGGTTCTGTTATAAATGTGGGAGAGATGGGCACGATGCATTGGAGTGCCAGAACAGGACAGACCATGAAAGGGTATCTTGGAGACTGCAGGAAAGCCATAGGGGGTTTCAGGGAAATGCCAATGGGGCTTGGAGAAGGAGCGATCCGAGACCCTGAAATTCCAAGGCTCCCCCAAAAAGAACACAGATCAGGGTTACCCTGAAGGGCTAATAGGGCCCCAAGCTGTCGTACCCATCCATATAGAGGGACGTTTGTGTGAGGCATTGCTGGATAGTGGATCACAGGTCACCATACTTTATGAATCTTACTATTGAGAACACCTGCAGCATTTGCCCCTGCACTCCCTGTCTGGTTTGACAGTCTGGGGAATTGGTGGTGACTCATTCCCCTATCTGGGGTATATCCTGTTAAAGGTCCAATTTCCAAAGGATGTTGCAGGGACAACCTAGGAAATAGAAACATTGGCATTGATCTGCCCAGATCCAAAGGGAAGAGAATATGCACCTTTAAGCCTAGGGACAAATGCAAACCTGTTTCAATGATTAGCACAGAAGTGTCGAGAGATGGCGGGGAATAACTATCTGCAGGAGCTACCAATGCATGCTTTATGTAAAGCTGCATACCAGCGAGTGGGATGCCCTACATCCCAAGAGGAGACCAAGGCTAAGCCTTTTGGCAAGGATAGTTTCCAGTTTGGGGATTCCCCCATTGCTGCCAAGTGGAAGGACCGGCTGTGTGAGGAGTTAGTCAAGAGGAAGGCTGTTTTCTCTATGCATGAGTGGGATGTTGGGTGTGCTCAGGGTGTGGAACACCATATCTGAATGCAACATGGTTGGCCTTTTCAAGAGAGATCAGGACGATTAGCCCCTGCAGATATTGAAGATGTGAGGCAGCACCTACAGGAACTGGCCCAAGCAGGTATTATTGAGGAATCCAGGAGCCCTTAGGCATCACCAATTGTTGTAGTACGAAAGAAAAGTGGCACGGTGCGCATGTGTGTTGATTATCGCACTCTGAACAGGTGAATGATTCCTGACCGATACACAATGTGGATGATGCTTTGGATAGCCTGAATGGCAGTCGCTGGTTCTCAGTACTTGATCTCCGCAAGGATACTATCAAGTACCCATGGCACCAGAGGACTGAGAGAAGACAGTGTTCATCTGCCCCTTGGGATTTTACCAATTTAATCATATGCCACAAGGAGTATCTGGGGCTCCAGCCACATTTCAGCAACTCATGGAACAGGTTGTAGGGGATATGCACCTGTTAAAGTGCCTGGTGTATCTGGATGACATTGTGGTCTTTGGGCACACTTTAGAAGAATATGAAACTCAGCTGTGCAAGGTCCTGGATCAGTTGGAAGAGGCTGGTCTCAAGTTATCCTTAGACAAGTGCATCTTCTGCCAGACATCTGTGTGAGATGTAGGACACATTGTATCTGCAGATGGTATAGTGACAGACCCAGAGAAGGTAAAAGCAGTTACCACCTGGCCAAGACCTACAACTCTCAAGGAATTACAATCATTTCTGGGATTCTGTGGCTATTATCGCAGGTTCATAAAAAAATTATTCCCATATTGTGCATGCCCTCACAGAACTCACAAAGGGATACCCTCCCACAAATAAGAAAAAGGGCAGACCACCCTGGCATCAATCCTTTAATGTGAGCACACCGCTCGGAAAGCGCTGGACTTCTGAGCGTGAAGCAGCTTTCCATAACATCATTCAACATCTTACTCAAGCACCTGTATTGGTGTATGCTGATCCCAATCAGCCATATGAGCTCCATGTTGATGCAAGCTAGACTGGTTTAGGAGCTGTCCTTTATCAAGAGTGTGAAGGCAAACTTCGACCAGTAGCTTTTGCAAGTCAAGGCCTCACATCATCAGAGAGAAACTACCCTGCTCATCAAGTGAAGTTCCTGGCATTAAAATGGGCTGTGACAGAGAGGTTTCATGATTACCTGTATGGAACAAATTTTTTTGTAAAGACTGATAATAACCCTCTGACATATATCAAGACAACAGACAAAATTATCTGTAGCAGGACATTGGTGGTTAGTGGCACTTTCTGCTTATGATTTCACCCTTCACCATCGTCCGGGTTGAACAAGCATAGATGCAGATGCCTTATCTCGGCAGCCTCACATTAAAGACTTGTCACCAAATCACTGGATGAATGTGGGTACCCCTGAATTGAGAGCTTTATGCCAACGAGTATCTGTTATGGGGAAACACTCCACGGCCAATAGGGAACAAGCAATTGACTGTTTGGGGGTGCCCCCACAAGCCATTCCCATAGTCTACTCAAGTTTTAGTAGAGTACAGGATCCTCAATTGCCCAGACTAAAGGATCGGGAGGTGGAACATGCCCAGAGAGCTGATCCACGAATGAAGGATGTCCTTTACAGTTTGGAAAGGGGAAAGGATCCCAAGAGTATTCGACTGAGTGATCCAGAGGAGGTCCTCTTGCTGAAGGAATGGGATCGCTTATTGGTTCGAGGTGGGCGACTTTATCGAGGGAAGAAGCATTCCCCGAGACCTCACCCAAAGCAGTTGGTACTACCACAAAAGTATCGGCAAGATGGATTGGAGGCTTGCCATGATCAAAAGGGTCACCTGGGAGTAGAACGCTTAGAGGCCCTAGTTTAGGCAAGGTTCTATTGGCCCCAGATGGGGCATGACATTGCCCACCATGTACACACTCGTACCCGAAGCATCTGACAAAAGACTTTGCCTAAGAAGCCAGCCCCTCTTGTCAATATCACAAGTTCAGCACCCATGGAGCTTGTCTGTCTGGACTTTCTGTCATTAGAGCCTGATTGCAGGGGTACGACAAATATCCTGGTGGTAACTGACCATTTTACTCGTTATGCTCAGGCTTATCCCACAAAAAATTAAAAAAGCTTTCACAGTTACCAAGATCCTGTGGGACAAGTTCTTCGTTCAATATGAGTTGCCTGCAAGACTACACTCAGACCAAGGACAGGATTTTGAGAGTCGGTTAATAAAAGAACTTTGCACAATCATGGGGATCAAAAAATAACACAGCACCCCTTATCATCCACAAGGGGATCCCCTGCCTGAACGATTCAACCGCACGCTGCTCAACATGCCGGGAACGCTAGAGCCTCACCAGAAAAAAATCCTGGAGCCAGCACGTGGAGCACTTGGTACATGCCTATAACTGCACTCGGCATGAGGCAACTGGCTACACACCAAACATGTTGGTGTTTGGTCGAGAGGCACGGCTGCCAGTTGACTTCTGTTTTGGAGTGTCTTCTGATGGGCACTCCCTGAAACATATTTGGAGTATGTGGCTCACCTAAAAGACCAATTGAAGGAGGCATATCAGATAGCAACACAAGCTTCTGTCCAACAGAATCAAAGGAACAAATTGCGATATGATCAGCGAGTGAGGCAACAGGAACTTCAGATTGGTGATCAGGTGTTGGCCCGAAATCTGGGATTACAGGGAAAGCACAAAATTGCTGATCGTTGGGAGTCACACCGGTATGTTGTTGAGGAGAAACTGGGAGATCTACCAGTGTATCGGATACACCTGGAGGGCAGTCGCGGCTCCGCTCAAACTCTACACCGGAATCACTTGTTACCTGTTGGACAGGTATTGTTTCCCAGTAAGGATGATCCCACAGTCTCTGAGACCCCTGGTCCTACCAGTCGGACACGATCCAAGCGATGGAGATATAGCAGGACTTTGCAAACACCCAGCGCCTCAGAGAATGAGGATGAGGATGTTCCCACAGTTTCTGAGCCCCCCCCCCCCCCGGTCCTGCAAGTTGGACATGATCCCAGAAACGCAGCTATAATAGGGCTTTGCAAACACCTGGCTCCTCAGAGAGTGAGGAAGAACTAGTGTTCAGCCAATGTCCTTTTGAAGTTTCAACCACACCAGATCTTTCCAACATTGCACAAAGAGATGGGGAAGGGGAAGAACCCACAATAAGTGTCCCAGAGGGTTCAGTGGCTGAATCTGTGGAGACCCACCAAGGGCCTGATGAGGAAGAGAACCCTATACCCCATACAGCCACTTTAGATCCAGATGCCCCTGCTTTTACACCTCAAGGATCTGTCACCATTCCCCCATGTTCAGTAGTGCCACAGCAGTTGATGCCTGCCAGCCAACTTAGACGTTCCTCCAGGGAAGGGAAGCCCAGGTGTGTGCTGACATATGATCGGTTGGGAGAACCCAGTGAAGTAAAAATCTCTGGAGTACCCTGGGGGGGTGAGTTGCCTCACAGGAAACCTGTTCCACTCCTCAGTGTCCCATGAGTTGGACGATTGTGATACCCCTGACCAGTGGGGGCCCTGGGTCTCCTGCTGGGAATCCTTGGACTGAAACTGCCCACCTTGTTGGGGACACCAAGGATCCTTTTCTTTTGGAGGGGGGAAGAGTGTAACCCCCCTGGGGTTTTAAGGAGCATGGTTCCTTTAATTTTTTGCCCTGTGGGAGAGGGTTTGTGGAGCTGAGGAGGGGGGCTGCAGCTGCAGCCAGAGGCCTGTGAAGGAAGCAGAGGGAGAGGCCCTGCCTGAAGCCAGGGAAGACAGAGCGGCTGACCTGGGATGCCAGGCCAGCACCCACAGAAGGATGCTGTGCTGGGGAGAGTCGCTCAAGGACAGAGCAGGATCCAGTGACTGGCCATCTGGAGCTGTGGGGCCATGAGTACAGCACCTGGACTCAGGGGGGAGGTTGTAGTTAGTTAAGTGGGGAGGGGGCCACTCTGGGTTCGCAGAGAGCGGCAGAAGAGGCATGAAAGGATTTTCTTTTGCTGGGAAAGTGCTGGCGCCAAAGACTAGGAGTTGCTGGATTGAACTCTGGACTGGAACTGTGCCGGGACTCCTGAACTCATGGTGCAGAAGCAGAGCTCACGTCTGCCTCCAGCCTGCTGCATTGTTGGGCCTTGCAGGGTCCTGTGTTAGCTTTTACTCTGTGTTACTGCTTCCCCATCTCCCCTGTTGGTTTCCCCTTTGCACCTCTGTAAATAAACCTTCCCCATTCCCATGATCCCTGTGCTATCCCAGTGTGTATGTGGTCACTCTGGGGGTTTGGAACAGGTGCCCCTGGGGCAAAGGGGCTCTCCTTGCTGTGTTGCCGTGCACATCCTTTCTCTGGTCAGAGCCACCTGCAAGGCAGACTCAATCTGGCCACATGGGTGTTACATAAGTCTTAAGTAGAGAGTAAGGTAGGAAAGAGATGTAGGGACAAAGGTACAGAGGGGCTGAGCAGTCACAGCTCTATTTAAGTTTAATTGGAGTTGTGTGCGCTCAGCAATTCTTGAGCTGACCAAGAATCTGTCTCCTGCTTCATTGCCTGGTTATTCTGTGCTCCATGGATGTTTCTGCTGGATTTAACATAGTCCACAGTTCCTACCGGCATACCCATGGCCACATCCATAAACTCCATAGCCTCCATTACCACCATAGTCCCCAAAACCCCCATAGCCAGATGAGCCCCCACTGCCAGGACCTCCTGTGGATCCCACTGTAGCATGCTGGGAGAAGGAGGTGAGAGTTGCTCCCCCAAATGTCACCACAGCGGGAGCAGGGTTGATCACCACCCTGGAACCTCCACATCCTGTAGAATAGGCATCAATGGTGCTGTTAACACATGGCTTGGGATAGGCTTCCCCACAGGGTGAGCAGCAAGACATCTTTCTGCGATGGAGATAAACCTAAAAACATACAATCAGAAGTGGAGTAAAGAACACTCTTATTATGGGCCCTCCATAAGAAGATTCACTTCATCTCTAAATTCTCCCTTCCTGACTTTTCTTAGGAATCTCCATTGCTTGGTGTTTTCACCAGGCTCTTCCCTTCTCTTCCGGTCTTCAGACATCCTCTTCCTTTACCCTGCAGCTCTGTGACTCCTAATTCCTCACACAGCATTCAATACTAAAATCTCGCAAACTCAGTTACAGATGTGCATGTGCGTGTGGTATAGGAGTTCTTGCTTAAATCCTTTAACCTCCTCAGAAAATCATTGTGATATTCTCAAATGAACAGAGCAGTATGGTTATTTGCTAGTTTCATGGATGAAAGCTGTCTCCTTAGCTTTATGAAATACTTATGGTTGTATACACACCTGGGTTAAAAGTTTTTTCTCCATTGAAATCAACCTAGCATATGAACACCTTAAAACAGATTTCCTAAAAAATCTCATCTAGGTATCAAAATTCTTTAGGCCCAAGATCTCCCAAGATATTAAAGACATTTGAGTTCTCTGCTGCCCTCAGAATTTATAGGCAGAGAGTAGTCAAATAGATCGATGATCCCCTTCTAACGTCTAAAGTCTACATTACCTAATGCCTGCAACAGAATAATCACAAGCTATCCATAAGCTTCAGTCTCATCACTGGAAAGTGAAGGAGTCAAATCAGACTTACCCAATTCACTGAGAAGGAGAAGTGAAGAGGAGTGTTTAGAGGAGTCCTGTGTTGCAAGTGATTATATACAGTTCCTGAGACATCCTTTAGGTATGTCTTACTCATTAGTTACCAACCACACCAGTGACACAGGTAACTCCTCTGACTACTGCTACTGTTTTACTCACCGTTTGATTAGTCTATTTTCAGCCTTCCCAAGATGACAGGTGTGTTACATCCTACAGTAATCTTTCATTGAATACTTTATGGGCCAAAATGATGCCTGATGTCATTGCATGGGCCACTTTGGTGTTACAACTAGGAATGAGTCTATGTCTGTGTGTTTGCCCCCCCCCCCCATCTCAAATAGCTGCAACCCATACTGTCCATTCTGAAAAGAATCTTTCCTGACTTCCTTTTCTGACTTTTAAACAACTCCCCAGACTCTCCAAATTCATCATCAGAAGCAAGCTCCACACAGGCCAGGACACAACAATTCAAAGTGGCACCTGAGCCTGCTAGAACGGATGCAAACCTTGCAGATATATTTCCATTACTTCAATGATTGACACTCCCCACCTCACAGCTTCCAGATCCATGTGTCCTACAACTGCTTGTCACAATGTATGGTATACTTCATCCCGGGTGCTAAATGCCCCAGTAACAACCATGTGGCTAAAAGAAGACAATCACTGAGCCGCCATATGAGCTCATAGAGAAATTGATTGAAGACAAAAACACCCTGTCACATATGGGGAACACTTTTTTCAAAGCCCTCATCCGGTATCTGACTACAGTGTCCTTATCATCACAACTGTGTCAAATGAGCAAGCTGGTGGCTCAGATTCATTACCTTGACAGGCCTGGTCTACACTACAGAGCTAGGTAGAAATAAGGATGCATACAATGCCCAAACTCTGTAAGCCTCTACACTACAGATGCTCCTCCTGCCAATATATGTCATTCTTTACACTTAATTAATTATTCTACTTTCTGCAAGATGTAACTGTTTAAGCCAATTCAGTTAGTTCTACACAGAGTCTGCACAGATATTGCATTGCTCACATTTCCTGTTGGCACCTGGAGCTGAGAACTGGAGTCTGTCACCCTATGAGGTTGACAGCTGGAGCCCCTGCAGGCTGATACTCAGAGTCCTGCTCCCCCAGGATGATATTTGGGGCATGGGGTCCAGTTTTCAGGCCATGGAAACTTTGGTCCGCCAACCTCAATTGTAGGGCTCTGGCCTATCAGGTTGGGAGAGTGGGGCTCCAGTCTGTAAGTGCCCCACAGTATCCATTAAATAGGTGGAAACATCCTGGCGAGGCTGTACACCATTGATAGAAGGATCATAATGTGACCATGAGAAATAGATTTTATTAGTGTAGCGGCTGGCTGCATGTCAAGGTAACTTAATTTTGTAGTTGTGGAAGAGGCCTGTAAGGCCTCAAACTTGCTTAACCACAGAATGTCTGTGAAAAAAATAGGGAATGTAAGATGATAATGAAATGTTCTGAGAAAAGCTGACTGTCTCTCGTTAGCCAGGTCAGGATGTTCCAAAAAATAAGTTGACTCTGAATCCTGCCTTTGTAGTATGTTAGCTGATTCTGTAATTTTCCATTGGCTAGCTAGAAAAGGGGAAGTACCCTATGTTGAACACACTATAATTTCTATAAATACTGTTGAAAATTGTTTGTAAGTAGAGCCCTCATTAACCAGACAGAATTTCTGTCAGTTAGTGATCTCTCCTTGTATATGCTTGAATAAAAAGATGCCTTGTTTGACCTGACAACACTAGATTACCGGTAATTAGTTTTCTTTAACTAGTGTAGTCTTGACCCTAGACGCAAAACATAATGGACTGAACAGAGACTTAACAATAATCTGTAGCCCACTAGCCTGCTTTTCTGCGCCACAGCTGCAGAGGCATTCATGGATCTTTCATAGGTCCTTAGGATGTGTGCTAACCACTCATGCTAGAGAATCTGGTCCACCTTCCATGTTTCTGTGACCCAGGGAGCATCTTTTCCAGACCTCATGAAGAGCTCTGTATGGCTCAGAAGCTTGTCTCTACCACCAAGAGAAGTTGATGATGTGAAAGATAGGGCCTTGCCTGCCTTAATTCTTCCTTTAACTGACTCACACTGTGGAAGAGGCTCAGACGTGTAGCACAATCTATTGCCCTGGCCACGATTCCAGGCTGTTTTTGTCTGTTTCTTCTGGGATGATTCAGGGCACTATGGGTAGGGCTAACTGGAAAATGGGAACTCAGATTTACAATAAATGTCTGTTATCTGATTTTCTTCTCAGTGAGACAAAAGAGAGCCCTTCAGTAGTTTTCACCTAGGAACAGACAGGAAAATGGCCCAGAATAGTTAAAAGTGCAATGATCATGTCATTGACCAGGGCTGTGAGAGGCACAATATCAACATCCTGCCTGGAAAGAGGCAGAACTAAGTTTTGAACCCAGGACTCATGGGCTGTGTTCACACAGCCTCCTTATTTCAAAACAACGGAGGTTGTTTCGAAATAAGGTTTCAGCTGTTCACACAATGCACGGAGGTTTCAGAACAACGGGAAGCCGTTGTTCCGAAACAAATGCGTTGTTTTGAAACAAGTAAAACCTAGCCCGTGGGCAAAACAACGTTGTTTCGAAACAGTGCCATGCAAATGTGTTGTTTCGGAACAAGATGTTCCGAAACAACAGTTCAACGCGTTCCCCCTCAGCACCCTGGCCAGGGAACTCTCAGCACCCTGGCCAGGGTGCTGAGGGGTGTCCCCTGGCCAGTGCCTGCAGCCCGGCTGTGCAGGCACCGGCGGGGTTCAGCGCTGGGCAGCGCTGAAGCCCACCAGTGCCTGCAGCCCCCTGCAGAAGCAAAATAGCATGTTCACAGTGTGAACGTGCTATTTCATTTCCTGCCTTTTTCCTTATTTTGAATTAACATTTTGTTATTTTGAAATAAGTTGCTTCGAAATAAGCGTTATTTAGATATACGGTTGTTGCGAAAAAACCATATCGAAATAACCCGCTGTGTGTGAACACAGGCATGTAGTCCAACTGAGCCTACTAATCAATCAGTAGATAAGATGAGAGTGAACTCTGTTCTCTTAACCAAGCCTTCCAGCCTGGACTGAGGCCCCTTGCTGACCTAAGGTTTATCTAAATGGATACACATGTATGTATAGATTTCGTTTTGAGGCTTTGCCACCTTCAAGTCAAATGTCTGTGGAAAAATTTTGCTCGTCCTTTTCCTTCCAGACAGTTTTTCTTTTCACAAACAGAAAGGTTCTTTTAAAGTGTATTACATGCCCCAAACAGCATTTTTTTCAAGCCAGGAAGGGGAGAAGAGCATTTCTTTGATTTTAAATTCATTAGAGTTGATGGAACCAAGTCATCAGCTGAGGATCTAGCCTATCATTTGAAAACTGGTTTTAAAAAAGGGGGAGGGAGGCAGAAGGCACTTATCAATAAAAATGAAATGTCCCCAAAGTGAGAGGTGTGATGTTACGTAGTGCTGCACAGGTGAGACCCTGACATTCATTTCTCTAAATAACTCAGTTCAGAACTGGCACCTCCAAAGCCATCAACAATCTATTAATATGATAATAGCACAGGGCTCTGTGGTTTCTATCAGACATTTGGGAAGGTCTTTGAAATCCAAAATTCTTAGTAAGCCTCAGACCATTCATTCTTCTTCCTTTTTTTTTTTTTTTCCTTGCTTTATATGCACAGAACCAGAGGCCTCTGATGTGCAGGTCAGCCAGGGACTCAATGACAGAGTCAGTACTAGAATTCAGAAACCATGTTTCCCATCTTGCTAACTACTAGCTGTCCTGAGCCCTTTCAGAGCGTGTTCCAGGACAACATCAGTAACAAGCTGCTGAATAATGATCAAATGGGCTACAAGAAAGTGACTGTTGTAGAGACTCACTCAAGCTTTTGTTGTAATTTTTTGGCTGAGCATCCGGACAAATCATCTTCTGAGCTAAGCCTGAATGATGACAAACTAGACACTGTCAGGATCCACTTTACATCTGTCTTCTTTACATGTGAGGGTAAGAATTCTCCATAGGAATGACCAGGGTGTAAATTTCAGTCATGTACGTGGGTAGCTGGGTCATTGTGAATTTCCCCAGGATACAGTGTGGCTTGTTGAACAGATGGGTTCCCTCAATTCTCCAGCTTGGCATCCTGCCTTTTACATTGCTTCATCGTGAGAGAAAACACTCCTAGCCTGTTCACACACAGCCTCTGGAGTGTGCTATCTCTCCCAGCTGGATGGTAAGGGTTTTCTGGCTGGTCACTACTGGATCGTGTTGCACAAAGACAGCAATGAATTTTCAGTCCCAGACTTGTCTCTAAAAGTGTGCCTCTCGTACTGCCCAGTGTTGACCTGGACAGTACAAGCTCACAGAATGTCCCTCATTTCATTTGCAGAAAATGCTATGCAGAATACCTCTTATCTCAGTGGAAGTTTTCAAACACTTCAGTCTAAACACACTGAGTCAGCTAAAACAATAAACCACATTTATTCACTATGAAGAGATGGATTTCCAGTGATTACATGTAATAAGGCATAAAAGTCAGAATTGGTTGCCAAGAAATAAAAGGTAAAACTCAAACTATTACTTTATTTCAAAAGCTAAGAGAACTTTAAAACAAAAAGCTTTCTTTCCTAGTGTGCGTTTACAGCAGTCTGACCAGATGACTTCTGCTAAGACCACTCCTCCAGTTTAATGTGTTTCCTTTGCTGTTTAAATTTTGTTGATGCCCTGAAGAGATGTGAGAGGAGACAGGTGATTGGAGGCCTCTGCTCCTTCATTTTTATATATTTTCCTCCTCTTGGAGAAATATCTCCAACTGCGGTTCAGATGACAAAATGTAAATTTCATGCTCACTCCTTTCCTCCTGCCTAAGAATGTCTGCTTAAACAGCTCATAGTCCATTTGATTGTGTTAGTCGTTGATCTGGGTGAGGTGTCATTTTGCTTTTTCTCTCTTGGGAATGGTGTGTGTCTGATTTTCTAAACTTGGAGCAAGCCTCATCAAAGTCATACAGTCAATCATATAACTTTACAAAAAATGTTGTCATGCATACTTTACCTGTAGGATACTGTTCAGCAGATTATGAGTTTTCAGAAATGTCCCCCAGGCCTGCTTTGTATACAGTTTATCATAGTCCTGTTGTTACCCCAAATCTGGGGGTCCCGGGAACTGTCCTGGCATCGAAGGAGTCAAAGACCAGCTCTTGGAGTGCAAAGACCTTTATTGCTTCATGCTTCTTTGGAGGTAGAAAATCAACCCAACTCAGCTTAACTTAACCAACTGAACTAACTCAACAGTACAGCAACAAGTGGGTTTTTATACATTCATACCCTTGTCCCATTGGTTGGTTGCTATCATTGGTTCCCGTACAGAAGGCACATGCATCCCATTGGGTCCTAATACAAAACCTTATTTTTGCATACAAACAAGTAACTAATGTATCTTTACAAAAGTATCAACTTAGACACAAACAACTACCAGTAACTGTCAATCAAAAGAGCTAGAAGTTTCCCTAAGTGTGTGGAATTCCCCTATCAACCATCAAGGGGGTTTCCATTTTCTTTTCCTCAGGCTTCTGCCTTCACTGTATACAGGATAACCATGAGGGTACATACTATCACAGTCATAAATCCCAGTATAAAATTATCACACCAACCTCTAAATTGCAAGCCCATTGGGGCTACTCCAGTGCAAAATCCCAGTTCAACCATTTTCTCTTAACAGAGACAAAGTGGGAATTAAGTCTTAAATGTCCTGTACTTTTATACCATACCTGTAGAGTAATATGGTCAGTGGGATACTGCTGCCTAGGCTGGAAAGGACAATCACACACACCACATGCAGCCTTACAGGGTACTACCATGGGCTTGGAGAGGAAAGGATGGTGATGGGGGGATGATGGAGGAGTGGAACAGTGTCAAAGCAAAAGAGATGCGGTTGTGGTTAATTGAATGGATGTACAGGAGGAGATGTTTGAGGAGTATAGCAGTGTTGGAGCAAAGGGGGGTTGTTCTGTACAATTGGTGGAAAGGTGGATAGTAAGACAGAGAAATTGGAAATTAACACATGTGAGGAGAAAAGTAGCATCATACAGTGGAAGATCAGAGGATGCAGGGCCCCCGGCCCCTGCCACCAGTGGCAACCACCCACCTCACTCTCCCCTCCACTGCAGGAGGAGGGGGCAGCCTGGCCAGTCAGCCTCTGGTGGTAGCGGGGCCAACTAGCAGACATAATGCTGATTCTGGTACAGCCCAAAGTCCACATCAGAGACCGTAATACTGCACTTGGCAGTCAGCCCCACGTACCTCAGAGTCCTACCAGCCAGGCAACAGCCAGCAAGCTCCGCCTTGTCCCTGGGGATGGAGAGGCCGGCCAGGGGTGAGGCAGGAACGTGGGCCTCAGCCTCTGGGCCAGCCTGCTCTGCTCCCCTCCTCAGTGCTGGCAGGGTGGAGGGCCCCCCACAACACTGTGACCCCTGGGCAAGGGCCCAGTTGGCTCTTGTGTTAATACACCCCTGGAAACCTAGTGGGATGTGCTGCATAATTAGATGGTGAAAATCACTGGCTACAAGTTCTTTAACAGGTAGAAAAAGAGAGGGCAGGAAAGGTTGCTGCACAGTAAAGTTACCTGTACTAAGCTACTGTGACTTTATTACTAGGGAACCTTGAATGATTTGGATGAATGTACTATCAAAGCCAGGAGAGGGCAGTGCTGGGCAAGTCACCTCCTCTGCCCTGAGAGCATGATCTGGTTACAATTCATAGTGGCAAATGGAGCACAATCCAAACCAGCTATTTCATTCCTGCTTCCAAAGGCAGTTAAACCACCAGTCTACTAAAGAGATCGGGTTGTTAAACCAGCAAGCTTTGTAATTCCTTCCTCCAAAGGCAATCATGAAAACACCTCAAAAACTTCAAGAAATACTGGAATGACACTTCAACTCTGAGTAACATTATCTAGTTTTTATTGGTATGACAAATTATATGTGTTCACAAACTGTTTTAATGTAGGAAGGAGGAATGGGCTATCCCAGAGGCTGGCAATTTATGGTACGTATGCCAAAGGCAGCACATGGGCTGCGTTTGCCCCATGGCTGTGTAGTGGCCCCCACCCCTCTTCCAAACGTGAACCCCACTCCCAAAAGAAGGCTTCTCCTCCATGAGGCATTGGGCTGCTCAGCCTTCCTTAGTCAGGAGGCAACTAAAGCACAAAGCTTCCACTCTCATTCTTTGCCAGGCCTCTCCCTAGGTTTTATCCTGGTGGGGTTATATACTACCCCCCTCCACCCCAGCTAGGGAAACTGCTGTTCTCCTTTGCCTTGTTAGTTATGGCTCTGGCATGCTCTAACCAGCACCTTCAGCTGTGGCTTATTTTCTGCTGTCTGGGGCCCCGCTGGCCCATTTTACCTCGGTACAAGCCACTGAATTGGGAGTGGCAGAGACACTGAGAGGCTAATCCCCCTATACTCTGCCACCAACTACATGAAGGGGTTAAAAAATAATTAAGGTTTGAGACCTGTGC
The DNA here is from genome assembly GCA_007922195.1 of Podocnemis expansa. NCBI lineage: Eukaryota > Metazoa > Chordata > Testudines > Podocnemididae > Podocnemis > Podocnemis expansa. The sequence continues at coordinate 323,261 of ML682330.1, forward strand.
AGTCTGACACTACAGATTCCAAAGACTCATTTTACACAGTTTAGGTCCGAGACATGTGGGCTGGGGCCATAGGTGAAGTGTTGCTGGAACTCACTTATCCCCAAAATTTGTTACAAATGGCAATGGCATGACCATTTTTTGTGAGGAGATATTGGAGCTGAGCCCTTGCAAACATGAAGCTTTCCAGACCTTATTTACTGAGGAACTGAGCATCCAAATCTCCTTGTGAGGGAGAGGGGAGCTGCAGGTGCTTAGCACTCCTGGCAAGAAGTCAGAACCCAAAGAGAATCCAAACATGAAGATGCCCAAAATTGGAAGTTACGCTGTCTTATAGTGAGGGCTGAGATACCATTAGAGGAATGAGTCATAAATTTGTAACATGGGAAAGAGGTGTATGGGGCATGGTTAACGACATGTGTTGGGGCAGAATTAGAAAGGGACTGAGTTGATTTGGAGCTGTGGTACTCAGCAATGCTGAGAGCCATGCCCCTGAGCTGATCCGTGAATCGCTCTCCTGATATGCATTGAACAGTTCTGCCTTGTTCTGATGGCATTCCTGTTGTGTTTAACATGGACCACAGCTCTGACAACCAAACCCACTGTTTCATCCATAACCCTTTTGGCCCCCATAACCAGCCAAGGCCCCAATGCCAGGGCCTTCTTGGGATCTCACAACAGTGTGCTGAGAGTAAGAGGTGAGAGTCACTCCCCCAAATGTCACCACAGTGGGAGCAGGGTAGATCATTGCTCTGGAGCTACTGCACCCTGTAGAGCAGGCATCAATGTTGCTGTTAACACAGGGCTGTGGGTATGCCCCTCCACAAGGTGAGCAGCAGGCCATTTTTCTGTTATGGAGATAAGCCTGAAACACGCGGTAGGAAGTCGAGTGACCATGATGTAAGAGGGAAAGTGAATTAAGAGATTCAGATCTGGAATATTGTAGGAATGGACCTATGCAGGCTCCAAGAAAGGGAGTCAGAAAGAGCAGAGTAAAATTATCTGGTCAATTAGATCCCGGTTTCCTCTCTGCTCACATTTCCTCTTTCTCTTTCACAGTCACCCTTTGTCTGCCTCCTAACCAGCAGCTTTGAACACGGCTCTTGTGTCCCTCTGTGGAGACAAAAGGCAACCTCCGTATGGCTATATCTACACTTCGTGTCTTAATTCAAACTGACTGAATTTGAACTAATCAGTTTGAACTAATAATTATTAGTTCAAATTCAGTGAATTCTAATTAACATGGGCACCCTAGAAACTCCAATTCAAACTAGTATGTCCATGGATTAGATTTGCTAATTTGAATTTGAGGAGGGGCACTGTTGGAGGTGTGTCAATATGGCCCACAATAAGAGCCATGCCACCACTCAATCCCCTGCCATGCTCTTGTCCTCTGAGCCCAGCAGAAGGAAAAACATGCCTTGCCCAACTCCAGCCACGGTGCAGGTGGAGCTGGGTAGGGGACGCTTTTCTCCATGGCAGGCTCAGAAGGCCAGAGTCTGGCAAGGGATGGGATACAAAGCTGCCCTGCATGGGGAAGGGACCCCTTCGTGGGGCTGGAGCCTGGCTTGCGAATGTGGGGAAGGAATCCCCATGCTGGGCTGGAGTCACGCTCCTTGGGCTGGGGACAAGGACTCCTGTGCGTGGCTCCAGCTCCACTTGCTGCAGGGGGAAGGGATCCCTGCACCAGGCTGGAACCCTGACTGGCAGCTGGTCACCTCTGGCAGCAGACAGTGCTCCACGCCTGCTCATGTCCCACCCTTCATTGTGGTGAGGAACCATTATGTGGCACTAGAGACAATGCTGGAGGTAGAGGAGATGCCATGCACCCCAGAGGCTGCGGAGATCACAGCCATCTCACCTAAGAGGAAATGTAGGGTTGTGGTGATTGGGGACTCACTCACTCCTGAGAGGAACGGAGGCACCCATCTGTCACCCTGACAAGGCCTCTAGGGAGGTATGCTGCCTGCCAGGTGCCCGTATCCGAGACTTTACGGAGGGATTGTCAAAAATCATCCGCCCCTCGGACTACTACCCCATGCTTCTTATCCATGTGGGTACCAATGATATTGCGAGAGGTGATCCTTGGCAGATCAAACGTGACTACAGGGCTCTGGGAGCACGGGTGAAGGAGTTTGGAGCACAGGTGGTGTTCTCCTCGATCCTTCTGGTCAAGGCTAGAGGCCTGAGGAGAGACGGATGCATCCTAAAGGTGAATGCCTGGCTGTGAAGATGGTGTGGTCAGGAGGGATTTGGCTTCCTTGACCATGGAGTACTGTTTCAGGAAGGACAATTGATAGGCAGAGATAGCCTTCATCTGTCCAGGAAGGGGAAGAGCATATTTGGGCACAGACTAGCTGACCTAGTGAGGAGGGCTTTAAATTAGGTTCAAAGGGGGAAGGAGACCACAGGTAAGTGACAATGTGGGAGATCTGGGGGAATGGATGGAACTTGGGGGGTGCTGGGACTGTAACATCAGGAATAAAAGAGAAGGTAGTTGGAACATGGGGGGGGGGGATCAAATAATTTTCTTAAGTGTTCTACTGAAGCCCCAGTACGTGAGGAGAGTGGGGGAGGACAATTCCAAGAAAAAACGCAAGGAGGTATATTTAATAGAATTGAAAATCAAAATGACAAAGTAGGGAAATTGGCCTGGTATCTTAGCTGCCTATATACTAATGTGAGGAGCCTGGGAAATAAGCAGGAAGGATTGGTAGTACTAGCACAGAAAAGGAACTATGATATCATTGGAATAACGGAGACGTGGTGGGATAGCCTGCATGACTGGAGCTCTGCCATGGATGGGTATAAACTGTTCAGGAAGGACAGGCAGGGAAGAAGAGGGGGAGGAGTAGCACTAAATGTAAAAGAGGTCTATGACTGCTCAGAGCTCCACTATGGAAGTGGAAGCGTGCCAGTAGAAAGTCTGTGGGTTACATTGAGAGGGGAAAGCAACAAGGGGGATGTTGTGGTGTGTCTGCTATAGACCACCAGACCAGAAGCAGGAAGTGGATGAGGTGTTCTATGGACAACTAGGGAGTGCATCTGCAACCACACATGAGGGTCCCATAGCACCTTGGGAGGAATGTCAACCCTTGTTAGTTTGAAGTAACAGTGAGTTTGAATTGACATGGCCACACTGGGTCAATTCTAAATAACCAGTTCAAACTGACCAGGACTTCGAAGTCAAACAAGGCTTGACCACTTCAAAATCAGCTTTCATCAATTCAAATTAAGGAGTTCCTCAGTTCAAACTGAGGAAAATGAGTGCGACCACGCACTTAATTTAATTCAAATTGATTGTCATCAATTCAAATTAAATTCTAAGTATGGACATAGCCTACTATATTGGGGTCTGCCCATTAAGCTTATTTAATCTGTCAAATTTGCCTTCATGAGCTTTCCCAGAACCCCCTACCACCATCACCACCTCTTGGAGCTTGCATTACCCTCATCCCTTCCCCTCTCCCCTCTTCATGCACTCTATATCTGGAGCCTGCAACCCAGCAGCTCCCAAAACCCTCTACAGCATTGGGCCCTAATACTATAAACTCAATAACACTCAGAGATGCGTGTGTGGGGGAGATCCCATTTCAGCTGGAGACGTACCTAAATCTGTAACCTCCTTAGAAAAGCAAAGCCAGACAGCCTCAACTCTACACAGCTGTAATGTGTTACTGTTATGAAGATGAAAGCTGATTTCTTTAGTTTCATGAAAAAGCTGAGGTGAGACCCTCAGCTGGTGCAAATACATCTCTATCCAGTGAATCCAAATGAGCAGCTCTAGGGCTTAAAAAAAAAAAAAGAAAAAAAAGAAAGAAAAAAAAATTCAGTCTTTGCTAGTGTGATGCTGTCTGGGTCTAGGGGACTGGTTATGATTGTTTTTCATAGTAATATTTCATATTTGTAATAATCCATATTGGATATTCCATGTTTGGTATTGATAGAAAGGTTGCAATCTGCTGAGAGTGATTATGTGGTTTGTATAGAATCATAGAATCACAGGGTTAAAAGGGACCTCATGAGGTAATCTAGTTCAACCCCCTGCCAAAAAATGCAGGACCACTGTCACTAAATCACCCCATCCTGGCTTTTGTCTAACCAAGCCTTAAATATCTCCAAAGATGGAGATTCCTCCACTTCCCTAGGTAGCCCATTTCAATGCTTCACCACCCTCTTGGTAAGAAAATTTTTCGTAATATCCAACTTCAGCCTCCACAACTGCAACTTGAAACCATTGTTCCTCTTTCTGTCATCTGTTACTACTAAGAACAGCCAAGCTCTGTTCTCCTTGGAGCATCCCTTCAAGTAGTTGAAGGTTGCTATTAAATCCCTCCTTGGTCTTTTCTTCTGCAGTTCCTTCAGTCTCTCTTTGTAAGTCTTATGCTCCAGCCCTCGATCATTTTTGTTGCCGTCTGCTGGACTTTTTCTAATTTGTCCCATCCTTTAGGTGGTGGGCAGCCCAAAACTGGACACAGAATTCCAGATGCGGCCTCACCAGTGCCGAATAGATGGGAACAATCACATCCCTCAGTCTTCAGGCTAAACTTCTACTGATGCAGCCCAGCATGCCATTGGCCTTTTTGGCAGCAAGAGCACATTGTTGACTCATATCCAGCTTCCCATCCACCACGACCCCTGGGGTATACCGGGCAGAGTGCGGTCAGGCACATCAGGCAAGATGTGTTCTTTTCAGTGTTGCTTTGTGTCCAGCGCTGATATCAGTTTGGCTGTGTGTGTGAATGACTGCGTGAGTAAACTGAGGCAAAACTCCTGATCGAGGAAACCAGCACTACCACGGATCTTTGTAGAAACGAAGGTGCCAGGCTAGGCTTTATTGCAAAGTAGCACTATGGCACACACTCCATATTAACAGATTTGTTGGCAGCATTGGTGCTCCTGATGCAATGGAACAGCTCAACTGACAGCAGGACTCGCTGTCACCCTCTCGGTTGCACGATGTCTGAGCTCTAGGTTTCCTACTTTTATACCTTATCTGCCTTTACCTTAATTGATCTAGGCACACCTCCTTTGATGCTACCCCTTAATTTCATAGGTACCTGGTCATCACCATGCATCAAGGTATCATGGTTTGGCCAAACTTCTCCTTTGCACAGGTCACTTAGGCACAGCATACCTCCTTATCTCTTTTGGCATGAAACCAAGCTAACACCACCTTTCTCTGAGTCTTTATCCAAGTACATTCTCATCTTTATCCAAGTACATTCTTATCTGTATCCATATTACTGTGGTTTCAGCTCA
>ML682330.1:332807-370362 GCA_007922195.1 Podocnemis expansa
GTGTAGACATAGCCTTAGTGAATCCATGCTGACCCTTCCTGATCACCCAGTTTTCCTCCAAGTGTTTCAGGATAGATTCTTTGAGGACCTGATCCATGATCTTTTTTTCAGAGATTGAGGTGAGCCTGATTGGCCTGTAATTCCCCTGATTCTACTTTTTTCCCTGTTTTAAAGGTAGGCACTACAGTTGCCTTTTTCCAATTAGCTGAGATGTCTCCAGATAATGACAAGTTCTCCTTCGAGCGCTGCTCACATACATTCAGTTACAGGTGTCTATGTGCCGCAGAACACGGTAGCTCGGAAAGTCTTTAGAGTTAGCTTGTCAGGTCAGGGCACACGGCCAACATCCCCTCCATGCCACAACCATGGCTATATAGGTGATCGTGACCCTGACCCTCCCAGTTCCTTTTTCCGCCATCAGTGTCGGTTTGGATCAGCATTATCTTGCGAAACGCAAGTGCCTGTTTTTCACACAAAACTCAAAATGCCAGGTTTCAAGCCGTGCTCAGGATGATACAAGGCTTTCCTGATGGACGACCCACACCAGAAATGCTTCGTTTGCTTGGTTGAGTCCCGCCTCACGACGGAGTGCTCCATTTTCTGATCCTTCAAAAGAGGGACTCTGTTGGAAAGAGAGCACCGTCTCCTCCTAATTTTGGGGAACAGAGCTGCTCTGCCTGAAGGCGGCTGAACCTCCAGAACTCTGCTGGATCCTTGATTGGCTTGGACTTAAGATTCCCGCCAATCTCCGGTACCGGGCTAGAAATCTCAGCCCTCTACGGTACCTCCTCGGCACCGACTTCGCCAGTCCTCCGGTAGCCTCTCAGCTGCCCCTAGTAGGGCACTGGCTCAGGCATCGACCCGCCAAGGGCATTGAAACCCGGGCCCAGTGCAGAACAAGAAGAAGTGGACCACAGCGGCAGCACCCCCTTTGGCACTGCCTCTAAGCCTGGTACTGCCATCAAGCCCAGTACCGGTGGACTTGGCACTGTCGCCGGTACGGTCGGACTCAGCACCGGCAACACCGGCACCGATACCGGTACCGTCGCGGGCCTCTTCACCCTTCTCCACCCGGTACCATCAAACCCGGAACTTGGCCCAAGTACTGCGGCTCCGCCTCATCACTCCTGCGAAGCACTCTTGTTACTGGACTGCTGGATGTCAAGGGGGAGGTCATCCCGATCATCCTCTGAAGACCCTTTTCTTCCCCCTCAGGATGAGTGTCTGAGAAAGAGGCCTCAAAAGTGCTCCATGTCACCAGGCTCAAGGGGAAGTCACCCATAAGGAGTGTTCTCTGCTCCCCCCATGGCGCCTATGCCACCGTTGAGGTCACGACACAACAAGTGGACTCTCAACTGGCTGAACACAATGGCAGATGATACGTCCTTCTGTAATGCCCGATCGCTGGTGCCAGAGTCCTCGGATTTCTCCAACAACGAGCCAGACCCTCATTCTACCCAACATAGCAGATCAAGGGCCCAGTCATCCTTGTCGCCCAACGAGTGCCTAATCGACATGTCTGCTGACCGTGAAGGAGGAATACTCTGTCTCCCCAGAAGGATTCGGTTTCCTGTTTCACCAGCTGGCCCCAGGATCCCTGGTGGTCAACGCAGTCAACGAAAAGGAGAGACGAGGCCAACCAAGTTCCACACCCAACAACAGAGAGGGGGGAAACTTGACCTGTTGGGCAGGAAAGTTTACTCCTCTGCTGCCCTACAGCTGTGCATCTCAAATCACTCAGCCCTCATGATGCACTACATCTTCAACTTGTGGGAGGCTCTACAAAATCTCTGCTCAGCTGTCTCCAAGGAGTGCCTGAGAGACATCAAGGCAATGCTGGATGAAGGAGAGAGAGCATCCAGGGATGTGTTCACGACAACCTGGGACTCAGTGGATACGTATAATGTGGATACGCAGCGGCACGTATAATGGCTTGGGCAGTGGTGATACACTGCTTGGCCTGTCTCCAAAGTTCTGGCCTCTCCATGCAGATGCAACAGATTACCGAGGATCTCCCTTTTGAGGGTCCCATCCTCTTTGCATCTTTCACAGACACAAAGCTGCATGGTATGAAGGACTCAAGGGCTACCCTGTGGTCCCTCGGGATTTACACTCCTCAACTTGCTAAGTGCATCTCAAGATCACATGAGCTACAGCAACAGTTATAGCAACTGAAACAACAGCTGCACTGCAGAGCCAATTCCCGAGATCCCTCCAGTTTCGCTAGTGCCATCTTGGGGACCTGGACAAAGATAAGGGCAGATCAGGTAAAGGGGGTAAGCTTGGTGCCTCTCAGTCGGGATGATACGGACAGGGATTCGACTGCTCGTCGGGCTGCAAACAGCATTTTTGACAGTCCCCCCGAGAGCAGCGTTCCACAACCTCTGTTCTCCCCCCATCACGTCCACCCCTTCACTCCATGATGGACCCATGCCACGTCAGACCAGTAGGTTCTCGAAACAGTGGTGACGGGATACGGCATCCAGTTCCTTTCAACTCCCCGGGACAGGAAACCGCCCCCTCCCACAACTCCAGAAAACCCAGATCTGCTAAGCAAGCTCAAGGTTGAAAGCCAGAAGTTACTGTCCCTTGGAGCCATAGAAAAGGTTCCCAAGACAGAGAGTGGCAAAGGGTTCTATTCGCACTACTTCCTAGTCCCGAAACCCAACGGGGACCTATGGCCCACTTTAGATCTCAGAGCACTCAACAAAAACATAAAGAAAATAAAATTCTGCATGGTCTCCCTACCACAGATTATTCCCTTCCTGTCCCCAGGAGTTTGGTTTGCAGCCCTCGATCTAAAGGACACTTACTTCCACATAGCCATTCGGCCCCACCACAGGAGATTTCTCAGGTTCGTAGTGGCATGATGCCACTACCAGTTCAGTGCCCTCCCTTTCAGGTTATTGCTAGCTCCCAGGGTGTTCACAAAGTGTGTTGCACTGGTCGCAGTTTTCCTATGTAGGAAGGGTATAAGAATCTACCTCTACCTAGATGACTGGCTCACAGTGGGCAAGTCAAGTCAACAGGTACAAAACCACATCGACCTGGTAATGAACCTATGCAAGTTCCTGGGCTTCTGCATAAACCTAGAGATGTCCAAGCTTTGCCCCACTCAGGACATACAGGTCATTGGGGCACGTTTAAATGCCTGACAGAGAACCGCGTCCTTGCCCCGTCAAGATTTCGGTCCATCTGCACCATCATCAGGGAGCTCCAGGGGCCCGGGCTGACCACAGCGCGCAGGTGCATGCAGCTCTTGGGAAACATGGCAGTGGCCACACTGGTAATCTGAACAGCCTGCCTGCAGATGGGACCCTTCTAGCTCTGCTTCACCACAATCTTCCAACCAGAAAGGGACTGTCTGGACAAGGTACTCTCAGTCCCTCCGTATGCCCTGGAGTCTCTCCAAATCTGGCGCGACCCCGACTTCGCAATGGGGGAAATTCCGTTCAGCGAGTCCGAGCCCTCAGTGACCCTGATAACGGATGTGTCCGACTCGGGCTGTGGAGTCCACCTGTCTGGGTGCTTCTCCACACAAGGCATTTGTAATCCCAAGGACAGTCTCCTCCACATAAATGTGAACGAGCTCCGGGGCATCAGACTGGCCTGCATGACCTTCCTAGACCAGATCCAAGGCAGGGTGTTCCAAATCCTCTCAGACAATACAATGGCCGTCTTCTACATGAACCATCAAGGGGGAGTCCGCTCCTTGGGTCTATGCAAGGAAGCGACCAAGCTCTGGCAACTAGTGATGGACTGTCACTTCACGCTGACTCCCACTTACCTGTGGTAGACAATGGCATAGTGAACTCACTCAGCAGGAAACCACTGGCGAATCATGAGTGGTCCCTCCACAACGAGGTTTTCTCCCTGCTGACAAACAGATGGGGAACCCCTCAGATTGACCTCTTCGCCACAGGGCAGAACCACAAATTCCCTTGGTTCTGCTCCCTCCGAGGTCGGGAGAAATGTTCTCTCAGCAATGCCTTCCTACTGAATTGGTCAGAGGCCCTAATGTATGCCTTCCTTCCAATTCTCTTGATCCACCGGGTGCTCCTGAAGGTCCTCGCAGACATGGCACACATCATTCTGATAGCCCCGGACTGGCCCAGACAACACTGGTTTCCCCACCTACAGGACATGTTCATGAGGACCTCGCTCCGCCTCCCACGGTGGGCGGACCTCCTGACACAGGACTCAGGATGCCTTCAGCACCCAAACCTGGGCCTCTTGCACCTGACAGCCTGGATGCTCTCTGTCTCAGTGAGCCAGAGAGGCACTGCTCAGATAGGGTTAAAAAGGTCCTGCTTGTTAGCAGGAAAGTCTCCACCAGGTCCACCTACATTGCAAAATGGAATCACTTTTCCACTTGGTGCTGTGATGAAGACATAGAGCCTACCTCCACACCAATTCAGGCAACTTTGGTTTACCTTCTTGATCTAAGAGAAAAAGGCCTACCTCTGTCCTCATTAAAAGTCCACTTGGCGGCAATCTCGGCCTTCACCAAAGAGTAGATGGGGCTGCACGCTTTTCACACCCTATCTGCCATAGATTCCTGAAAGGGAGGGAAAAACTTTTTCTCCATACCCGTAAACCCACCCCACAGTGGGATTTGAATGTTGTGCTGCAGGCTCTGACAGAACCACCTTATGAGCCCTTGGACTCAGCCACCCTGCTCGTATTGTCCTGGGAGGTGGCTTTTCTAGTAGCAATTACCTCGGCCAGAAGGGTCTCAGAGTTGCGAGCCCTGTCCTCTGAACCCCCATATACAGTTCTCTTCCCAGACAAGGTAGTCCTGCATCACCACCCCTCATTCCTGCCAAGGTTGTCACCCCCTTCCACATGAAGCAAGACATTTGCCTGCCAGTCTTCTATCCAGACTCTCAGGTGACAGAGAACCAGAAATGGTGGCACACCCTGGATGTGAGGAGAGCACTCCTAATCTATATTGAGCACACACGATCTTTCCACGAGACCTCCCAATTGTTTGTGGCAATCACGGAACACATGAGAGGCTCTCCAGTATTCTCCCAATGCATCTCCAAATGGATTGCGAACTGCATTAAAGACTGCTACAGAAGGTAAAGCACACCTCTCCCAGAGACTGTGAGAGCCCACTCTACCAGAGCTCAGGAGTATTCCACGGCCTTCCTTGCCAAGGTCCTGACCCAAGAGATCTGCAGGGCTGCTACGTGGTCATTGATTCATACCTTCATGATGCACTATGCCATTGCCCAACACGCTAGAGATGATGCCGCTTTGGGCAGAGCCGTACTCAGTGTGGGTAGACTGTAACTCCTCCCACCATCCTTGGGTACAGCTAGCTGTCATCTGTAACTGAATTATGTGAGCAGTGCTCAAAGGAGAACGGTTGGTTACTCACCAGTAACGGTCCTTCTTTAAGAGGGACTGCTCACATACATTCAGGTTCCTTCCACCATCCCCGCTAAAGGAGTTGGCAAAGGTATATGGGACTAGGAAGGTCAGGGTCACGGTCACCTACATAGCTGCGGTGGCAACGTGTAGGGGCCATTGGCCGTTTGCCCTGACCTGACAGGCTAATGCTAAAGACTTTCCGAGCTACCGTGTGCTGCAGCACGTAGACACCTGTAACTGAATGTATGTGAGCAGCTCATCTCGAAGAAGGATGATTACTGGTGAATAACCAACCGTTTTCAAAGATAATGGCCAGTGGCTCTGCAATCACATTGGCTAAGTCCCTCTGCACCCTCGGGTACAGTTCATCTGGCCCAATAGACTTGTGATGTCCAACTTTCCTAAGTAGTCCCTAACCTGATATTCCATCTCCAAGGGCCACTCTCCTTCTCCCCATTCTATGTTTCCCAGTGCAGCAACCTGGGAGCTGACCCTGTCTGCGAAGACTGAGGTTAAAAAAAAAAAACAAAAAACAAAAAACAAAAAACACCACACTGAGTATTTTAGCCTTTTCTGCATCATGCACCATTAGATTGCCTGCTCCATTCAATAAGAGTCCTACACCATCCGTGGTCCTCTTCTTGTTAGTGACATACTTGTAGAACCCCTTACCCTTACCCTTCACATCCCTTGCCAGCTGCAACTCCAGTTGTCCTGTGGCCTTTCTGCTTTTCCCTCTGAAGGACTGAGCTGTATCATTATACTCCTCCCCAGTCATCTGTAGAAGCTTCCACTCCTTTTAAACTTCCGTTTCATGTTTCAGCTCACCACAGGGTTCTCTGCTAAACCACACTGGGTGTCTTCAATATTTGCTATTCTTTCTGCACACCAGAATGGTATCTTCCTCTGCCCTTATCAGGACTTCCTTTAAATACAGCCAGCTGTCTTGGACTCCTTTCCCATTCAGATTAGCCTCCCAGAGGATACCTCCCATCAGTTCCCTGAGGGAGCCAAACTCTGCCTTTCTGAAGTCTGGGCTCTCTGTTCTGCTTCTTTCCTTTCTTCCTTTGATCAGGATCTTGAACTCTACCATCTCATGGTTGCTGCTGCCCAGGATGCCACTCACTTCTATTTCCCCAACCAATTCTTCTCTTTTTCTGAGCAGCGTGTCGAGAAGAGTGAGATTGCTAATTGGTTCCTCCAGCGTTTGTATCAAGAAGTTGTCCTCAATGCTCTCCAAAAACTACCTTTATTGCCTGTGCCCTGCTATATTGCCCTCGCAGCAGATGTCAGGGTAATTGAAGTCCTTCATGAGAACCAAGACTTGTGATCTGGAAACGTCTGCTAGTTGTTCATAGAAAGCCTTAACCACCTCCCGTTTCTGATCTGGCGGTAGACAGCGGACACCCACCATGACATCACCCTTGATGCACTGTCCTCTAAACTTAACCCAGAGACTTTCAACAGACTTGCCTCCAGTTTCATAGTGGAGCTCTGAGCAGTCATACACCTCTTTTACATATAGTGCTACTCCTTGGTCAGAAGACAAGGGGCTCCCTGGTATCTGGTTGGGAGAATCATTTGACCGATCAGTGCAGTTGTGAGCACCATTTATTAATGCCATAAGACATATATCATATGTGTCATGTAAGGTGTGATTCTGGCAGACATGTGGCAACCCATGACAAGGTCCCTGGGCGTCACTGAATACTGACAGATGCATGGCTGGGATGCAGCCTGGCTTCCCTGTGAGCTAGTACTGATATAACAGGGATTCAATGTATAGGAATGTGTTTAGTATTCAGACTTCATGACATGTTTCTAAACTGCTGTCTACACTCATCTCACTTCTAACATCTGCACATCATGCATTTGCTCTGTACCCCAGTGAGGAGAGAAGCATTGTCACGTGCAAAATACTTCTTTGCCACAAACAGTGTTACCTGCTACCCAAGAAAAGAAAGTCCAGCGACACCAGACAAGCCTTTGTGGAATATCTGAAGACTAAAGACCTAGCTCAAGGGTACTCAACTCCTTCCCCATCGGACACAGCTTGGAGGGCTACCAGTTGTGCTTGACTGACACACTATGCAGCTGCTGCTCCCTGCACTGCCAAAGTTCTGGCAGGAGGTAAAGCCACAGTAACCCAACTGCCAAAGAAAATTCCCTACGAAGGGATTATTTTGTTGCAGGAAACTTTGATTCTGTGAATTTCAAAAGGGGCAGCCATGTTAGACTAGTCCAGCAAAAAAAAAAAAAACCCAATGAGTCATGTGGCTCTTAAAGACTAACTGATTGATTTTTCGCATGAGCTTTTTTGGGAGAAAATCCCACTTCATCAGATGTTTTGAAGATGGGTGAACTTACAGAATGGAATGAAAATAAATGCAAGGGAGTGTAAAACATAGGTTCTTCGAGTGCTGCTTGGATACACTCAGAAATAAGTGTCTCCCTGCCGGATTGGTCAGAACTTTTTGCTCTAGTCTGTCAGAAGAGGGCAGGCGACCATTGCCCCCTGCGCCACCCCATGGCTATATAGGTGGCCGCTGGCCAGCCCTTCCCTAGTTTCATTTCTTCCACGTTTTGTGTTGATGGTAGAACTGCCTACTCCTTGCTTTGCAATCAGCCTGTCGTATGTCAAATAAGCCTCTCGTCTGACTGGGAAAAGCTATTTGTGGAATTGTTCTCCACGAAGGAGGTCTCCCTTTCCGGGCCGGAACAGCGCGCTTCGGCGCTGTCCGTCATGCTGGGGTATAAGCCCCGTGCTGAATGCAGCAAGGCCTTCCCATGGGATGATCCCCACAGGAAGTGCCTCCGGTGCCTAGGCGAAAGCTGTGTGGCTACCAAGTGCTCCCTCTGCCTGTTCTTTAAGCCGAGGACCATCAATGACAGGGAACAGAGGCATCATGTCCTAGCCTCTGAGCAGGCTCAGCACTCCTCCCCCGAGGCTTCAGGGCTCCCTATGGCACTGTGCACCAGCTCGGCACCGGAGCCCGCTGCCCGATGCCCTGCCGATAGGTGCTGCCAGACTAGTTTGGTACCATCCTCCATGGTACTGTGGCACCACGGTAGCCCGGCTTCATCATCACGGGGTTCTCCCTAGGACCGGTCGGCCTTGGTCCAGACTCTGTTGACCCCGGAGGCAGTGGAGGCAGCTAGGGTGCTCCTCCTGTTGCCCACACCCCCTTCCCCAGGGCTACCTAGAAGCAATGTTCCCTCTAAGAGCCTCCAGCAGCTGAGCAACTCATGTTGCTTGCTGTGTGGGGGCTCCCCCACCCCCTGCACGGGCCTGATTCTGGTGCGCCCCCCCTTGTGGGCCCCAGCATGCCCAGTCTCTCCCCTCATTCCTACCGTGCCGCTGGAGCGGCATGGCCCAGCCACAGCTCCTGGGGCCAGAGAAGCACTAGCGGAGCATGCTCAGACATTCTGGGCATGCTCCGTTAGAGCTTCTCTGGGCGGGAGTTTTAATAGCTCCCTGCTCCACAGGGGCTCTGAGCAGGGCCTCTGGCTGCCGGCCCTGCATGGCCAGCAGCCTTCCCTGTGTGAGGGGGGCTGTGGTGGGCTGTGCGGCCGCGCGCCCGCGCAGCTTAGAGGGAACATTGCCTAGAAGGGTGAAGCCGGCCTTCCTTTCCAAGGCCTGGGTGCCACATAGGCAGCACTGTTCACCTTCCCCATTGCTGGCCCCGGGGCCCCAAATATCAGAGCCCACTCGAAGCCCCTGTACCGTGGAGCCATCTCCTTGGCACAACATTACCCTCTTGTCCCCGGTACCACCCCAAGAACCCCAGGAGGCTTCCCCCTGTTCCAGCCTGGGGGAAGGGGCTTCACCATCGTCTTTTCAATTTTGCCCCCGGAATTGGTCCCCACAGGAGGCCTCCCGGACTTTGCTGGCACCAGCCCACGCAGTGCCAGTGAGAGCACTGACCCCAATGCTGTGCTCTTACACCGGTGACTTATCATCGAATTTTGACCTCTTGCACCATATTACAGCCCACATAGGCATGAAGGTTCAGTCCTGCGAGTCACCCTCAGACACCCTATTCACACCACTCTCCTTCTCAGTGGCACAGATTACACTGCCTCTCCACCCCAGTGTTTGGGACTTGGCCTTCTCCCACTGGCAAAGCCCAGTTTCCATCACCCTGGTTTCCGAAACACCTGGGCTCAAGTCTATAATCCCAAGGCCAGAATTCGCCTCCCTTACTCACCATCCAGCCCCTCCTCGTGCAGTGGTGGAGGAGGCTTTGGGGCCAGGTCACTCCCCCACCCCCCGATTCTCCCCCCTCCCGACATCCAGGGATGCCAGGGAGCTTGAGCTACTAGGACACAAAGTTCACTCTTCCTCAGCCTTCCAGCTAAGGGTCGTGAACAACCAGGCCCTCAGTAGTAGATACATGTTGCATGTGTGGGAGTCATTCCACAAATTTTGACATCTGCTCCCACTGGAGGCTAGAGAAGAGTATGAGGCCTTCTTTGAGGAGGGTAAAATAGCCTCTCAAGACCTCCTCCTTTCAGCCTGGGATGCTGTGGATACGGCTGCCCGCACTATGGCCTCGGCCATAATTCTGCGCCATGCAGCCTGGCTGCGGGAAGCCAGGGTCCGTCTGGCTTCACAGCAGGTCGCCCTCAACCTGCCGTTTGGGGGTGACACCCTCTTTCCAGGGGAAACCTTGGCTATTCTTGGCACTGCCCATGACCCCAGGGGGGAAATGAAATATCTTGGCTTCCTCCATCCGGGGCCACTTCCATGCCCTCTGGCCCCATAAGGATGAATAAAAATTGTTATCCCCCCCCCCATTCAACAACTACTGGTGGGGACTCACCCCTACCACCTCACCTTCAGTTCAACCCTCCTAACAAACTCTCTCTTGGACGAGTCCGGGAGAGCTCTCGACTTTTGGTCATCAGCCTGGTTACAATCACTGATATTGTTGCCAAGCCCCCTTTGTGGCCTTGTAGCTGGGACTCTCCCCTCCTGAACTAATGGATAACCCCTCTTCTTCCTAGTGAGAATGGTTGATTCACATGCAAGAAAACCCTTCCCTTTGTAGGGTCAGGACTGACCTTAGGTCTTGAAGGGATTTCCCCCTCTATACTCAAGACTCCTCATCCACAGTGGAGGGCAACATGGAGGCCTGCTCTCTAAACCCAGGCAGGCGTCTCTGGCATCGCCCTTAGCCTTAAAAGGCTACCTTGAGTACACTCTGCCAAGGGAAGAGCTCCCCTTAGATCACACCTCTACTATTAAAGAGTGCATCATTCACAGCTGTCCAATTGAGCTACAGGGAGCTACCGTGGGGCCCCATTTTCATTCTGGGACTTATACTCCACAACATGGATGAGCTCACCACCGCATCATTACCAACATCTGTGCTGGTGCTCAACTAACAGTTCCCAACTAACTTTTGTTAGAGTCGCAGGCATACGCTTCCACTTGGACCTCTCCCTGACTGCAGGGGACAGGTTATTTGGCTCCCCTGAGTACTGGACATAAACGTCGGGGCCTAGCAGCTGGATGCAAATTTGGCTAAGCTGCTCGTGGCCCCGGTGAGATATGACCCCTTGATACTCTCCCTTAGCCAAGGCTCTTTGGAGTAACCATGAGAGCAGGGCCACTGCCCGCTCTTCTACCATCATTTGAATATACAGGTGAGGGGAAGGTAAATGAGTGAGCAGTGAATTCCCTCCTCTGGAAGTCTCCCAACCTGAGCCATCAATCGCTACTACTTGGCATACCCCCCAGGGCCAAAACCCATACATGGCGTCTCTTGCCCCTCACAGAAGAGGTCCAAGATACTTCCCTCTGTATCCCTGGGGGATTGTTCCCTGCTATATTCCATTCGGGAAGCTCCTTGGCCTCAAGAACAGAGATGACTGGATAGTAGTGACTAATCTAACTGGATTTCCCCTTTTGCTGTTAATTTGTAGATGGGAGGGCTTACTTCTCTGCCTTCCAATAGGCTCATAGTCACCTTTTCTTTTCTTTGGCGGCAGCCTGGGTCCCCTCCTCATGGAGTGATGCTTTCTGGACTGATCTTCATCGCTCACGGCACCGCCCAGCATGCGTGGCTCTCACGCAGCCCACCCTGCTGGGACTCAATACTAGCAGCTTGATTATCCCAGTTTACCTACCAGAGACCCTCATTCAGGAGCCCGGCGGGTACAATTCTTCCTCCCATCAGAATCTAAGGCCCCTCTGATCTCAGAGGTGTGACTTAGATAGCATACCCTGTTCTAAATGGTAATGGCAGTGTTTTCCTCTAAGGTCCACTCATCATGAATCCTGAAATTCCCCTCGTTACCCAGGAAGTTTTCAACAGGCTGTCTTTTGCTAGCGTTTCACCTTCTGGTAAGATTAAATAGTATAGTTGTGAGCACATCTGCTTTGCATGAAGAAAGTCCTGGGGAAAAACCCCAAGGGGTTGGACTAGGTGGTCCCAGGAAGTCCCTTCCAATCTGATGGTTGTATTCTATTCTATTCCTTCGTTACCGTCCTACAGGGGACACTACGTAAAAAAAAAAAAAAAAGAGTGAGAGAAACAGGGAGGAGATGGCAGAATGTACCCCATCGAGTGGTATCCTAGTGCCCGTTGGAGGAGCCTATCTCCTCTGTACACCCCTGGGGCCCCTCGTGGGAGGGAGCATCAATCCTAATGAGCATCTTGATGCAGTTTTCACTAGGCTCAGCCCCTTTCTGGATCAGTCCCCCCCCCAGCAGGGTGAGGACAGGTGGGTCGAAGTCTGTGGTCCTCAGGCCGTGCGCACTAGCTTCCAGCCCCCTGGGGTTAGAGGCCATTACCAAGCCACAGCCCCTCTGCATCCAACCCTCGCTGTAGTGTTCCTACAGATGCCTTCCTGTTGCTGCAATCCTAAGAATAGGAATGGGAAGGGTGTAGGAAATATTAATACCACTCTCTTGGGTCGTGTAACGGTACCATCTGCCCCTCTTTTATCTACTTCTATGGGATGAACCAGGCATCTGGGCTCTGGGCTTGTTATGTCACCTAATGAGCATGTCGGTCGGGCCGCCATCCTCTGTTGCCAATGTTCCAGTAGCTTCCTTGAACTAGCGCGTTTTCTCTTCTCTAGTTTCCACCCTCCCACCCTGGCTTCCCACCTGTTCCGTAGGATACTGAGTGCACCAGATTCACACACCAAAGTCTTCTGGCAGTGCTCCCACAGCTGCAGGTTTCAGAAGGGGAGGACTTATCAATGTCTTTTTCAGGTCCCTGACCCGACTCCATTACTGGTATATGCCTTTACACTACTGAATAGAGGGAGGAGACTCCCGCTCCTCTGGTTTTCTCACAGTGTTGCTAACTACCACTGCCAGCCCAACAATTCTGGGCTTTGGGAGTTTCTTCATAAGCTCTGTCCTAATATGTGTTGCTATTAGAATGCTGAAGCTTCTAATCCCTATGGGTCGCCTCCTAACTCTTCAGGTAGAGTGGTTAGGGATGCTCTCCCTAGTCATGGTGTGTGGCTACCTCATCTGTGTTAGGTGACCTTAGGTCACCATGCTCAGGCATACTATCTGTGCTTGGGCAATATGGGCCTATTCTCTCCACTGGGTTGCATCCTAGATTTCTAGGCTTCCCTCTTGGGATGAAGGTTTTTAGGTCATGGGCTTAGACCCCTGAGAACCTGATTGCTGGACAGTTATCCATGTCAGAGATATGCTGTGCTGTGGGCGGAAGGGCCAACTCCACCCGTTGTCCGTCACCATGGATAGCAGTCACCCATTTCTGAATGTATCCGAGCAACACTCGAAGAACGATGGGTTACTTACCAGTAACTGTCCTTCTTTGAGATGGGCTGCTCGTATTCATTCAGAGCTCTCCCCCCCTCCCCACATTTGGAGTTGGCGACTCTTAGGAACTGGGGAAGGGCTGGGTGGTGGCCACCTACATAGTGGTGGCTGCCTGCCCTCTTCAGACAGGCTAGAGCAAAAAGTTCCGACCAATCCAGCGCTTTGGCATGGAGATACCTATTTCTGAATGAATCTGAGCAGCCCATCTCAAAGAAGGACGGTTACTGGTAAGTAACCCACCAATCAGGTGACACAGTAACAACAAATTAGAGCAGTTTTTAGGTTCAAACCCTGGGAAGGCTGAAGTCAAATTACCATTTTTAATGGGAAAAGAACCCATAGTTGCCATTCAATCCTGCTTTCACACAATTTAATTTTCATATTAATTCCAGTCCAGCTGTTTCTCTTTGATGTCTTGATCTCCCAGGCACATCTCTGAGTACAGTTGTTAACAAATCATTTATTGAGAGATTAGAAAGATGGAAGTGCTCAGCAACTGTTTGTTTGTTTGTTTGTTTGTTTGTTTGTTTGTTTGTTTGTTTTTTGTTTTGTGATTTCTGATGTCAGTTCTGTGTTCATTTATTCTTCTGCACAAGGATCGTCCTATTTGTCCAATGTATAAGGTGATTGGGCATTTCTGGCACATGGTGGCATAGGTCACATTAGTTGATGAGCAGGTAATGAGCCTTTGATGGAGTAGCAGGCTTGATTAGAGTTGTGCAGATATGTAGGTAACTATACCGATCAGTAGGTTTTCAGTACAGGGTTATGTTGATGCGTCTATCCATGATTTGTACTGTAGTGTCGAGAAAGTGGATCTCCTGTGTGGAGTGTTCCAGGCTCAATTTGATTGTGGAGTGGAAATTTTTGAAATATCTGTGGAAATCTTCAAGAGCATACCTGCCGTGGGTCCAGATGATGGAGACGTGATCAGTGCAGCGTAGGCAAAGAAGAGGTGTTTTGGGATGAGACTTGAGGAAACGTTGTACTATGTTGCCCATAAAGATGTTGGCATATTGTGGGGCTGTGCAGGTGCCCATAGCAGTGCCACAAATTATCCTCAAATCGACACTACAGTACAAATCAAGTATAGACACATCAACACCACCTAATACCGAAAACATACTGATTGCTATAGTTTCCTACATCCTTCAAGCTTCCATCCTAAACACACCACATGATCCATTGTCTACAGCCAAGCCCTAAGATATAACCGCATTTGCTCCGATCCCTCAGACAGAGACAGACATTTTCAGTATCCCTATCAAGCATTCTTAAAACTACAGTACCCACCTGGGAAAGTAACAAAATAAATCGACAGAGTTAGATGGTACCCTGAAGTCATCTACTATAGGAGAGGCCCAAGAAAGAAAACAACAGAACACCACTAGTCACCACATACAGCCCTCACGTCAGACTTCTATAACGGATGATTAAGGAACTACAGCCTATTCTAAAAGATGATCCCTCACTCTCACAAGCCTTGGGAGACAGACCTCTCCTTGCCTACAGACAGCCACCCAACTATAAACAGATACTCACCAGCAACTAAAGATCTAACAACAGAAACATTAAAGCAGGCACACACTCGTGCAACAAACCACGCTGCCAAGTCTTCCCAATTATACTCACAATAGATACCATCACAGGCCCTAATCAAGCCTGCTACTCCATCAAAGGTTCATTTACCTGCTCATCAACTAATGTGATCTATGCCATCATGTGCCAGAAATGCTCCAACACCTTATACATTGGACAAATAGGACAATCCTTGTGTAAAAGAATAAATGAACACAGAACTGACATCAAACATGAAAAAACAACAACAACAACAACAGCAAAAACAGTTACTGAGCACTTTCATCTTTCTAATCACTCAATAAATGATTTGTTAAGGACTGTTCTCAGAGATGTGACTGGGGCATCAAGACATCAAAGAGAAACAGCTGAACTGGAATTAACATGCATATTAAATTGTGTGAGAGCAGGATTGAATGGCGACTATGGGTTCTTTTCCCATTACAAAAGGTAATTTGACTTCAGCCTTCCAAGGGTTTGAAACTGCTCTGATTTGCTATTGTTGTATGACCTGATCCTATGTTTTACACTCTCTTTCATTTATTTTCATTCCATTCTGTAAGGCTGTGTTCACACAGCATTTTTGTTTTGAAACAACGAGGTTGTTTTGAACCAAAAATAACCATGTTCACACGACGCTCAGTTCTTTCGAAACAACGGAAACCCGTTGTTTCAAAATAACTGTGTTGTTTCGAAACAAGTTAAACCCCATTTGGGGGCGAAACACCCTTGTTTTGAAACCCTTGTTTCAAAACAATGCATGTGAACATGTTGTTTCGGAACAAGGTGTTCTGAAACAACATTTGAAGGGCTGCCCCGTCAGCACCCTGGCCAGGGAACCCTCATCACCCTGGTCAGGGTGCTGAGGGGTGTCCCCTGGCTGGCAGAGCGGGACTGCAGGCACCCACAGGGTTCAGTGCAGCCCAGCGCTGAACCCCGCCGGTGCCTGCAGCCCCCTCCGCAAGCGAAATAACAAGTTCACACTGTGAACTTGCTATTTTGTTTCCCGCCTTTTTCCTTATTTCGAAGTAACTTTTGTTAATGCGGCATAAGTTATTTCAAAATAAGGTGTTATTTTGATATAAGTTGAATCAAAACAACTTATATCGAAATAACCCCCGTGTGTGAACACAGCCTTAGTTCACCCGTTTCCTGTTGCACTTTTCAAGACTAACCATTTTTTTTAATCACATGAGCTTTCATGGGAGAAAATACCAATTTGTCAGATACTTTGAAGATGGAGAACTTGCAGAATAAGAGGAAAACAAATGCAGGGAAATGTAAGTCATAGGAACAGGTTGCACTGACAGCAAATCAAAACAGTTGCTTAGATTAAAAAAACTGGGAAACAGCACAAAGAGGAAGATGAGGTGAAGCCCAAGAAAGAAAACAACAGAACACCGCAGGTCATCACCTAAAACCCCATCTCTACTCTACAGCACATCTACTCTACAGCACATCATCAAGGATGTACAGCCTATTAGGATGTGCAGTCCCCCCTCCTGCTCTCCCAACTGGTCCTGCACCCACGCCCCTTCACTGGTCCCGGGCCCATTGCAGCTCCTGAAACTGGGCCTGGGGTCGATACCTGCCACCAGCATCAGCCCCAAAACACTGGCCAGAGCCAGATCCTTCTGCCAGCTGTGGTTCTGGGTCCAAGCTGGTGCCAGATCCAGCTCCAGCCACCAATGCTGTGGGGCCAGATCCAGCTCCTGTGACCCCTGAGTGTTCATGGGAGGGCAATTGAACATTGCTCCTCATTGTATGAACAACTGGCATCAGGACTGGGCTTAAACTGCTGTTGTGAAAGATTCACCCTCAATGAAACTGAGCTCAACAGGAGGGTTTCAGGTGCCCTAGGACTGTGACATCATCAGAGAGGATTTTTTTTTTTCCCCCTTCTGAGGCTGTCCCATTTCTGAGTAGGGGCTGGTCTCAGGTGGGGATTGACTAGCTCCTGCCATGGTACAGCTATGGATTAAGGGGATTCCTCTTGGACTCCTTTGTTAAAATCAGCTAAGGGAGAGATGAAGAGCACAGCCCCATGTAGGTAAGGTGGTTTCTGCTCACAGTTAAGGGTTTAGGAATTCTGCTTGCAATGTTTCCCAAATCAGAGCTGACTTCCTTACTTTTATGAAAACGTTTACTTTCTACACTCAGACTTTGTGCTTGTGAGAGTGGATATAATCACTTTCTTCGATCTATTGGCAATGCTTCTACTGATGCAGCCCAACGTATTGTTGGCCTTTTCAGCAACAAGGGCACACTGTTGACTCATATTCAGCCTCCCATCCACTCTAACTCCCAGGTCCTTTTCTACAGAACTGCTACTTAGCCAGTCAGTACCCAGCTGGTACTAGTACATGGGCTTCTTCCCTCCTAAGTGCAGGAATTTGCACCTGTCCTTGTTGAATCTCATGAGATTTTGTTTGGCCCAATCCTCCAATTTGTCTAGGTCTCCGTGAGCCCTATCCCTACCCTCCAGTGTATCTACCATTCCCCCCAATCTGGTGTCATCTGCAAACTTACTAAGCATGCAAGCTATCCCATCATGCACATCATTAATGATGATGTTGAACAACCCCAGGGACATTCTGCTTGTTACCGGTTGCCAGCTAGACATCGAGCCATTGATCCCTACACACTGAGCATGATGATCTAGCCATTGATCCCTACCCACTGAACATGATGATCTAGCCAGCTTTCTATCCAACTTACAGTCCATTTATCCAAACCTTACATTCTTAAGTTGTTGGCAAGAATGCTGTCGGAAACTGTATCAATAGCCTTGCTAAAGTCAAGGTCTATCATGCCAACAGCTATTCCCACATCCACAAAGCCAGTTATATCATCATAGAAGGCAATCAGGTTGCTAAGGCATGAATTGCCCTTAGTGAATCCATGCTGACCCTTCCTGACCACTCTGTTTTGCTCCAGGTGTTTCAGAATTGATTCAGAATGGATTTCATAGTGGAGCTCTGAGCAGTCACACAGCACTTTTACTTTTAGCGCTACTCCTTGTCTAGAGGACAAGGGGCTCCCTGGTATCTGGTTGGGACATCTCTTGGCCGATCAGTGCAGTGTGCCCACCTTTTATTAATGATATAAACCATGCACGATATGTCATGTAAGGTGTGATGCTGGCTGACATGTGCCAATCCATGGCAAGGCCCCTGGGCATCACAGAACACTGACAGATGCATGGCTGGGATGCAACTTGGCTCACCTGTGAGCTAGCACTGGTAAAACAGGGATTTGGTTTATAGAAATGTATTTAGTGTTCAGACTTCATGACCGGCTTCTAAACTGCTGCATGCATTCCTCTCACTTCTAATATCTGCACCTCCCATGTTTGCTTGGTAATCCCAGTGAGGAGAGAAGCATTGCCATATACGAAATACTTTTTGGCACAGGAGGTGTTATCTGCTACCCAAGAAAAGAAGGTCCATCAACACAGACAATCTATTATGGAATAATGGAGGACTACAGACATAGTTGAAGGGTTCTCAAGCACTTCACTATTGTGACACAGCTGGGAAAGCTACCAGATGTGTGTGACACAGCACACAGTTGCTGCTCCCCACACCACTGAAGTTCTGGTGGTAGATCAAGCCCCAGTAGCCCTGCTGCCAAAGTAAACTCCTTCTGATTCAATTTTTTGGTGGCAGGAAGCTTAAGCAGCAGCTTGGATTTTTTGGTGGCAGGAAGCTTGACCAGCAGCTCGGGCTGCTGTGAAAGAGCTAATTCCTTGGGAGTTCTTGCAGAGAGCTGCCACTGCTTCAATTCTTAAAGGGGCAGCAGTGTTAAATAAGCTTCCCACCATTGCTCTCCTTCAGCTGTCCGTGGCAGGCTGATTTCACATGACACACTCAGCCACTGTGCTACAAGATACTTTTGAGTCGTTACACAGTGATTGAGACCCACCGATCTAGATGATTGCACCCCCAGCACCCATGAAGAGGAGGTGTCTGAGGACACATACTCTGTCCCTAACTACAATGCTCAACAGCTGAGCTTTGTGCCTCCATCCACTAATTTCAAAGGGGTTGCCGTGGTAGCTTAGTTCAGCAAAATAGACAAGAAGTCCTGTGGTATTTTCAAGACTAACAAATGTATTTCTCACATGGGATTTTGTGGGAGACACTTGCACTTCATTACATGCTTTAAACATGGAGAACTTACAGAATGGGAGGAAAACACCTCATAACAGAATGCACTGGTGTAAGATGAAGGAACACAGCACGTGCTCTATCCAAAGTCCTGGGAAGATCAGCCCCACCCGAAAAGAAAGACCCTGCTGCAGCCGAACTCAGGGCATCACTCTGCAGGGTGCTGCCAGACACACAAGAAAAATTAGTCACTGTGATGTTCGCCACACTGCATTTCAGTTTTTACTGACATGAAAAAATGAATTTTTTCTTTTTACTATATGGTAAAGTTTTTTTTTTTTTTTCTGAAATATATATAAAAACAACATAAACAATACAATAACACAGGAGGATTGCTGGTTCCAAACAACATATGGTGCACAGGATCCATTTTCGCCCTCCCCCCTCCAGGTGGGCTTCTGGGCCTAATCTGGCTCACTGGCCTGGCCCAGCCTGCTGCTGACAGTTGAGCCAGCCCCAAGCCCCGAGTGGCCCCAGCCTGGCATGCCACTGCCTGCGAGCCCCACTGCCTGCAGCGCTGAGTCCCAGCTGACCTTGGGCCCCTGCATGCTCTCAGAGCCCACACTGCTGAAGCTCAGCAGGACATGGGGCATTGGGCTAGGACGCTTGGGATCTGTGCCCCTTGTGCCCAGAAGCAGTGACACTTCTCCGCTATAATGGTAACATAACTTCACATTAATGATACTTTGGGACATGCATAGAGGGGAGCAAAGAGGAAGGCTGGGGCAGGAGCAGTAGGGATATGGCCACAAGCAAGATTGGATCAGGTTTGGATAAATCCCTCTGTGAGCTGAAGGCTATAAGATTTTGTGGGGACCCTGACCAGCCACCAGCCAGACTGGGAGAAGGACAGTGGGGTCTCTAGCATCCAGAACGTCCATAGTTACATTGGAACCCCACGTCAGCAGCAGCACACTGTAGGGGGAGAGGTCTACAGACTTTTCTCTCACTTTCCCCTATTCCCTCCAACACCAGCAGCAGCAACACTCCATGGCATCTGGAAAAATCTGTCGGCCCATGTCCCCGTGTTGTGGGAACAGCAGGGCATCTGTGATAGGCTCTCTGTGACTCCCTCCTTGTTCTCAAGACAGGGGACAAGGTCTTGAAGGCAGGGCAGTCCCTAGGGTAGGGTGAGAGGCTACCCCACTGCCCCGCCCACCCCCCATGCCAGGACTGTGCGAGCTGGCCAGAAATGGCAGCCCAATTCACAGGGCCGGCTCTACTATGAGGCCAGAAGAGTGGCTTGGTGTGAAAGTTGCTTAAGGCAGTGCTCACACAGTATGAGCACTGCAACAAAGATGAGACATTAGGAGTAACAATGAGGTGCTAATTGTCGTTCAAACAATCTTTATGCCTCCTCTCTGACTCAGTATCGCTTTGGCCTTCTCTCATTCATATGAAAAGGACTGAGTTAACTAGCAAGCAACCTTTTTCTTTTTTTTTCAATAGATCCAAAGAAAAAAAGAAGAAGAAGAAAAAAAAAAAAAACATCTGTGACCACCTCTAAGTTCCATTTCTGGGATATAGGGATTGCAGTTATTTTTTGCAAATTAGGACTTGCTTTTTTTTTTTTTTTTTCAGGGGGTTGAGAATTCCCTTGCTTGCAAGAAAAGTTATAACTTGCAGCTTTTAATAAAAAATCCAGAGACTTTTTTTTTTGACTGATACTTAAAAAGAGTAGAGAAAAGCAAAATGTTCTAGTAGGAGTCTGTATTACAAAGTACGGCATTTTTTCTACAATTAGAAAGCCTAAGTAACAGAGTAAACTCTAACTCAAAGATGGATCTGCTCAAAGGAGAAGTTATAACAAGGTCCTAATCTGAAATTTGGAGTGGACAGACCCATTGTGTTGCTGCCTTATTCACACTGCCAGGGGTCACCAGACCAAGCAGACAAGGCTAGCACCCCTTCAATCACCATATTGTGGATACTTATGTGTTCATGGAAACTCATGCAGACTCAGGGAGCAAATGGAGAGCAGAAGTAACAGTGGAAACCAGAGGGGCTGCTTCAGTTCTTGGGACTTGGCAGTGGAGAAAGGAGCAGGACCTGGGGGGACTTGGACAGGCTCAGCAGCAGACAAGATCTCCCAGGACCTTTCTTTCCAGCCTGGCATTGGGCTCTCTTCTCCTTTTTCTGTCTCAGCACTTTCATCTAATTTCTCCACCCAGCCCCCCCCACCCCATTTGCAAGGAGCTCCCACATGCACACTCCGGGCTACTGCATGCAAGTTCAGAGACTTGACATACTTCCTGATCTGAGACAGGAGTATGGCATTTGGGATCACCCTTTTCATGTTCCATGTAGGTAATCTAAAATTAGATGTGTAGATTTCAGAGATGCAATAGACGTCTCAAGAGAAAGGATGAAAGCCATAAGGGATTCCCATCCTCCCAATCCCACAGCCACAGTCAGTGTTCAAATTTATGGTGGCAGCCGCTTTCTTTCAGTGTAGGGTCACCACACGGCAGAGGGGTCTGGAGCTAGGTCCCGAGGGAAAAATTTTGACATCCACTGGCTTAAGGGCTACTGAGAAACCAGATCCCTGCACTCCTGTTCTGCTGCCTTTGGCTGGCTCGCCTGCTCCCTGGCATGGAACAACCGGTTCAGGGTCCTGCCCCTCCCCTGGGCCAGCTGGCCCTGCCCCCTAGTGCCCAGAGGGGTGAGTGGGAGTCCTGCAGAAGGCAATTTCCCCAGGGCCTTTTACCTACCTAGGGACAGCCCTGGCTGGAGGAAACCCTGGGTTCCAATGAGCCTTGACAGCCTCAACAGTGAAGCTGCTGCTCATACATTATCCCTCCAGCCTCCCTACCATACATCCCTCTTTCCCTCAGTTGTCCCCTCACTCACATCCCCTCTACTCCACCATCCACCCCCCATCTTAATAATGCACGTATCTTCTGATTCCCCTGCATCAAAACATCCCCCTTCCAACCACCTGCCAGCACCCTCTTGTCCTGACCTCTTCATTCCTCATCAACTCCTCTGGCCCCTCACATCCCTGTTCCCCCTCTGGCACTGCACACCCTCCATCTCCAGCCACCTTGCAACTCTGGCTCCCATGGGTTGAGGTCCCAGTCTCAGCCTGGCACAGTCTGATTTCCCTGCTCTGCAAAGAGCTTCCTTGGGTGAGGGAACAATAGCAGCCAATTCAGCTGGGTTCACCCTGGAATCAAACCCTCTTTCTGCAGCCATGAAGTGTCCTGGAGCAGAGGGGTGAGAAGGTCTCTACTTCATTCCCTTCAACCAGTTTCTAGTCAGCCAGCTGAGTGTGGATTTTTCCCAAGCCCCCCCCCCACACACACACACCTGGAGCACTAGGCTGCAGCCCCTAAAGAACCCACATTCATGTGGCCTTGGATCAGCTCCCAGCCCCACTGTGTTAGAGGTATAAAAACCCTTCTTTAAAGAAACTTTCCATGCCTCACCAGGCTTACATCAATGACACAGATCAGGCAAACTTTCGGGCCCATGTGTAACAAGGCAATATGCAGGTAACCTTATCATCAAGTAAATGCACTGAAACCCACACAGCCTGTCTTTGCATCTCTTGCCAGGATCACCAAATGGGGCACAGTGCTGCATGTGTGTCTCTATATACAGCCCCTGCTAATCACCAGGAGATTTTTCAGGATGCTGCTGAGATGTGATGACAAACTCTATACCTTGTGCTTGGCTGGGTGGTTTGAGCTTAGTGCCCCAATCCACTCACTAGCAATTATCACAGTGTTCTGGCTGCAGTACAGATGAACAGCCTTCAATCCACCCACCCAGGAGATGCAAATAGCTTGGTTCCTCACCAGTCCTCTCTCTCCTGCTGCATCCTGGCTGTGTGTACATGCCCAAGCCTCAGCAGAACATGCTCCTAGAGATTGTGTTCTGCAGCACAGATGGAGTCAACAGGTAACTCACATGCAGAACTGGGACAGCCCCACACCTTACCTGACCTTTCCAACCATGGCTTTGAAGACCCCTGTGATTGCGGGGTTTAGTGCATTACCCACCCTGTGGTCCTGGTAAAACCTCCTAGCTCCTTGTGCAAGACCCAACCAAACAACAAGGCAGGCATCCAGCCCTATGGGCCAGTAGTGACCCCACAGATAGCCCAATCCTGTGGTGAGAAGTTTCCCACTGTATGCAGCCCCATTTGCCTGGCAGGACACTCCTCAATAGAGAAGTCAAACAATGCTGATGATTAGGACTGCAAGGGTCAGCAATATTAGAAGAGCAGGTTGGATCTACGGCTAGGAATGGGGGTATTATGTGTGGGGGTACCTGGGGTTCATTTTAGGGTCATGAGGGAAGGTTAGGGGCTTATATCAGAGGTAGGAATTGCAGAGGGAGAGACAACTGAAGGGATTGGAAAATATGTAGAGCAGCACTGGAGATGCAGTGACAGATGGGGGCCATGTCTGGGGAAGCCCAGCTCCAGGAGAGCCAGGATGCCTGATGTGAAGTGGGAGTGCAAGACTGTAACCTACAAGCTTCCTAATGCCAGAGGACAACGATGCTCCTTTGGATCAGGTAAGGACCATCACTTGGCCCATCCAATGCAGCATGCACTCCATTAATGCCATAAATTGTACCTGATATGTGCCATGTAAGGTGCTGGCAGACACCTGCCAACCCATGGCAGGACCCCTGGGCCTCATTGAACACTGAAAGATGCATGGCTGGAAAGCAGCCTGTTTCACCTGTGAGGTATCACTGATTAAAAAAAAAAGAGATACGGTCTATAGAAGTGTGTTTAATGTTCACTCTTGCTGACATGCTTCTGAACTGCTGTATGCATTCATCCCACTTGTAATATCTGCACCTCCTGTGTTTGCTCTGTAACCAGTGAGGAGAGAAGATGAAATATTTCTTTGCCTCAGGAGGTGTTATCTGCTACCCAACAAAAGAAGGCCCATCAGCCCCAGATGAACCATTATGGAATATCAGAGGTCAAGAGACCTAGCCGATTGCAACTCCTACCACCACCCATGAAGAGATGTGTTGAAGGGCACTGTCGCGGAGTGCGCTACTTCCGCTTGCTCAAACGCAGGGAAGCTCCTGTTTTGAGCCACAAATCCGGCCCCTTGATTCGAGGCAAGGTGGCTCACTGGCTGTAGTCAATGTTCACAGAGGCCATTCAGTGCGGGCAGTGCGGCCCACTGGCCAGAGTCAATGTTCCCAGAAGTCCTTCAATGCAGGGCAGGGCAGTCCACTGGCCAGAGTTAATGTTCCCAGAAGCCCCTCAGTGCAGGGCAGTGCAGCCCACTGGCCGGAGTCAATGTTCACCATGGCTGGGTGGCACAAGGGGAGCATGCCCAGGTAGGGAGGTTCAGGCCCTCCAGCTCCACTGAACCCCAGCCCAAGGCGCTGGGGATGCCATGGGGTTCGGTCCAGTCGGCAGGGATCCGGGCCGCAATACGCCAACTGAGGCCACAGCAATACCACAGCTCACCCCTATGGGTACTGCCCTGGACTACTTCCTACCTGGGGCTGGGATGGCATTCCCTCATTTTGTTCCCAGTGTCCATCCGGTTTCACCACATCTTTGGTCTGGGTCCCAGTACCTTCACAGCAGAGTGTACCTCACTCATCAGCTTGTCCAGCTGTCAGCATCCTCAGCCTCTCAAGGGCATGCTCCTTTAAGGCAGGGGCCAAACCAGACCTCAGGTAAAGAGACACGATCAGCATCATACTCGGCGAAGAAAGGGCCAGAGCATCTGAGCTCCATGCTTCGGCAGTAGCTCCACTTTCCAGTTGGCACCAAGGCCCTCTCGATGCTGCTCCCCAGCAAAGCTCAGGAAAGCGGGCTTGGGGCCAACTCCAGCACCAAGGTGTCAGTGCCATATCTGGCCCTTCCCTCTGGGGTGAGAGACTGGAGCCTATTACAGTGCCACCCACACCAGAGGCTTTTGAAGTGACAAAGGCCCTTCGGCTCCTGAACATGCCGCCAAGCCGCTGAAGCAATTGGTAAGTCCATCTGTGTTCAGTGTTGGGCTCCCCACTACAAAAACGACAAGGACATGCTAGAGAGAGTTCAGAGGAGGGCAAGCAAAATGATTAAAGGGCTGGAGCACAAGTCCTATGAGGAAAGACTGAAAGCATCAGGCTTATTTAGTCTGCAGAAGAGAAGATTGAGGGGGGATTTGATAGCAACCTTCAACTACTTGAAGGGATGCTCTAAGGAAGATGGAGCTCTACTGTTCTCAGTAATAACAGAGGACAGAACGAGGACCAATGGTCTCAAGTTGCGGTTAGGGAGGTCGAGGCTGGATATTAGAAAAAAACTTCTTTACTAGGCAAGTGGTGAAGCATTGGAATGAGCTGCCGAGGGAGGTGGTGGAGTCTCCATCTTTGGAGGTGTTTAAGGCCCAGCTAGACAAAACCATGATTGGGATGGTTTAGTGGGAGTGGTGCTGCCTCTGGCAGGGGGTTGGACTAGATGACCTATGAGGTCCCTTCCAACGCTATGATTCTATGATCTTCCTTCCTTCCTCCCCTTTGCCCAGCACCAGGGGGAGCTGCTCACTACTTGGGCCCGTGCCACTGCAAAATTGCGGGCTTCAACCCCTACGGTGCTGAAACCCTTGCCTCGGCACCGCAAGAGATCCTAGGGTGCATTCCTCATGCCTGGCCCCTTACTGAAGAGCCCATGGCACTGGGTTCCTCCGAAGCACTGCACTAGAAACCAGCTACCTACTCAGTGCCATGGCCCCAGTGAGGCACCCCAGTACCGAGGTTGTCCCTTCTCTTGACTACAGCCACAAACAGGGGGCCAGAGTCTTACAGAGAAGACCCTACCACACTTGAGCCCCTTCACCAGGACACCGCCTACCTGGGTCAGGGCCACACCCCTCGAAGGAGACCAGGACCCCCTATTTGACCTGGGGTTCGAAACCTCTCCAGTCACCATTATGATTCCCCCCTTGGTACTCATGTCCTTGACATTGCTGGGACACGCTGGCCCGAGCCATCCTGATTCACCCTGGGTCCTCTAGGAGTCCCAGAAGGTTTGACCTCCTGGAATAAAAAAAAAAAAAAAAAAACTACTTAGTTTTTAGCCTTTCAGCTGAGGGGTCCTAGCCATCAGGCCTTGGTTAAAAGATTCCCTAGACCTGTGGGATGGTAGGAAAAGTTTCAGCAGCTTCTACCATAAGAACACTTGGAGCATTTGAAGGCCTTCATCAAGAAAGGTACCTTGGCCTCTCACCATGCCTTTACAGTGACATTCAATGATTCGAACACGGCCAGCTGTGACATTGTTAAATCTGTTGTAACATGCCGAGCAGTCTGGCTTCAGGATTTTGACCTCTCCCAGGACTTATAGTAGGCCATATTAGCCGTCCCTTTAGAGGGACAGTCTCTCTCTTTACCTGCCACTGACTCCCTGATCCATGGCAACTGTGTCCATAGGTCGGCCCTCAGAGCCCTGGGTATGTTTACTCTCCAGGTGCCGCAACATCCCCAGTCTACTGTGACCCCTTGAACGCATGGGGGGGGGGGTGTCGTTGTTGTTTCTCCCCCTCCCCACACACAACTGAAATAGCTATCTTTTAGGAGACTTTGGACCACAGGATGATGGTCCCCTTTCCTCATTACAGGTAATCAACTACAACAGGGTTGCTTTGCCCTCCATCAAGCCCTTGAATGTCAAAGCAGACCCCTATATGCTTTTGCTAAACACCGCCTCACAATCAGCCTCAGGAGACCTCTTCCTCCTCTCCGGTAACAACATGCCTCTGTCTTCCCTTTCCAAACCCTTTGGGTCAAGTAAGGGCCTGGCCACTGGAGAACTCCCCGCACATACACTTGGTTCCAGTTGCATATGCCTTTGGAGCCTTGGTGGGAATCTGGAGGACACAGAGGTATGCAAGGTGGGCACATAATGCCCCTGCCAAAACACAAACAAAACCAAAAAAATGCGATAGTCCTCTGGGACAAGGGCAGGATGCCTATACCTCTGACAACTTCTTCCCAGTCAGGCACACTGAAAAGTGTATGCTCCCATATCGCTATCCCAAGAGCACCCCTTATCCATGTCAGTCTGCAATGGATCAGGGAGAACCTATTGCAGGATGATTCACCCCGCCCCCTAGATGATGGGTGAGAGGGTAAGCTCATACCCCTTTGTCCTCTATCGTCTCCCGCCTCACCTCCCCAGGCAGTACCACCTTAATATCAGGGCCATGCTCTTCAGACTCATATTAGGCTTTTGCCAGAGAGATCCTCGAGTCTCACTACAGGGGTTTTCACTCCTTCAGCTCCTGCCCCCTCTTCCCCAAGGACCTTCACCACATTACACTGGTCCTTCTGTCCATGGGCAGACCTCAGTTTTGCCCTCAACTGGAACCACCTCTGCTCTGGTGTGTCCCTCTAACCAGGCAAGGGTCGCTTTCCCCTAAGAACCCTAGACAGCCATCTAGAAGCTGCCTTGATCTTTCTTTTGCACCCCTCTCCTCCCTAGAATTGAAATAAAGGGAGATAGTAGGGGATAGAACTCCTAACCACCATCGGCATTCATACAGCTGAGTGAGCCATTTGAGGACCTGTAGTCTTCAGCTCAGTGTAGTTCCCCTGCAGAACTCTGGCCCAGGAAAACTTACAGACCCTAAGAGGCTGGAGAGCCTGACACCATATGGGTAATGATTTTGTAACATCTCCTAGTGGCCCTCTATGCTTCTTAAAGGACACAGTGGGTCTTCCTTGTTTTTCCCTAAGTAGGTGTTGCCTTCTGCTTTCCTCCTCTTCCTGGGATCTCTCCCTCTTCCCTCCTCCCACCTGGGACCTACTCAAGCCTTAACCCTTCCAATACGTGGGGTGGTGCACCAATAACACTCCTTCCCCTTGAAGCAGGTGTTATAGACCACGTCTGACTTGTGTCTTGCCTAAGGCATCATCTTGTCTCCTCATCAGGATGTATGCAAAATCCCTTGTAGTCGGCCCATTACAGCTGGGACCCAACATTTGCACCTATCTCTAGAGATGAGTCATCCAGCAATGTTATGAAGGTTGACTGCCTCTCCATAGAAGTGAGAGGTGAGAATATCTTCCAAGCCATGTGCCCCTGTTACTTGGTAGCTCTGTGTTCTTGGAGAATCAGAGCATGGTAACCAGCCACTGAGACTCACCGCCCCCCCCAGCCCTGCCCCATCACCTTCAGCCTCTGCTTGAATCAGAAACCAGAAACAATGAAAGGCAATGGGAGACACACCTAAAACTCCTTTGAACAAGGGTGCTGGAATTAGGTCAACTCCTCTAGCCTCATCTACGTGGAAGCTGTGAACCATTAGCACACTGAATGGACAGCAAAAACTTTATTTGCATCAAGGATGGAACCAGAATTAGCATACTGAATGGAGAACCAAGCTCCAAGGCAGGAGTCGCACTGAACTCTGGGACTGTCAAAGCTGGGAAGCACTGCATGATGGGGGGTCCCTGCTCCTGAGACAAATGAACTCATGCCTGCACGCATCCAACCCAGCGGTTATCAGACCAATCCTAATCAATAGATCTTCAACTGATATCCAACATACTGAATGTGCCTGATTGCATTGTAAGCTCCCTCAAAGGAATGCCACCCATCACCAGGAATGATCAGCTCCTATTGTGCACCTAAACAAAACACTTCTGGTATACACTCTTAAGTCATTATTTACCCCAAAACAAACCTAGTGTTCCAACTTAAACCATTATTTCTTCCCTACAAAAATCATTGCCCAGGATAGTTAGTTGGGAATCAGTTCTGAATCTGTTCTGATGCTTGATCTGTTGCATGGACCTACAAGCTGCATCAGGTCCACTGGGACTTCACCTTCTCCTTGCTGATCATGGTGGTGGCTCTGCCCATCGCCTGCACTCCAGACCCTAAGCTGAACAACCTGATTCCTGGGTACCTTTGAACTGCACTGAGTGGTGAGACAACTGCCCCCCCATGGCCCACCTTGATTGTCTCTTTTCTTTATTTTTTTTCCTCTTAGCCCAACTATAACTGTCTAAATATGATCTTTTATAATCCACTTGGGCTAGCTTTCCCCAATACTATAATCAAAACTGGGTAACATTGTAACGGTTTGATCATTTTCTGCTTTTGTATGGTTATCAATATTGTGAGTCTGGACATTTTTCTTTCCTTTTATAATTATTCATAAGATTTATGTACCTGGCAATAAAGTAACTTTCCTGATCAAGCTGGTTGCCAGACTTCCTCTGTATTGCTCTGCAGCAATGCTCCTTTTACCTAGCCAAAGACCCTTGTTATGCCCACTTCCTTGTAAGGTTTGCTCATTAAGGGGTTACCAGTGCTGAACCTGTGGCATATAAGGGTGACAGCTGAAAGTGCTGCTTTGACCCAGCCATTGGAGCCTAGGGGCATATAAGGGTGCTAGCTGAAAGTGCTGTTTTAACCCAGGCTGCTCAGATGTATACTCCAGTCTCGTCCGGTGTGGTACAGGGACACATAAGAGTAGCAGCAGACAAGTGCTGTGTAAGCCGGCCTGCTGAGTTCAGGGACACATAAGGGGTCAGCTGAGAGTGCTGATAGACCCAGTCCACTCAGTTGCACTTAGAAACCTAGTCTTGGGAAATTTAGGTCCTGCAAGTGTGGTTCCATTGGGAGGGATTTACAGAAGAAAGCAATAAGCTTCACACAGAGATACAAGTGACACAAGCAGTACACTAATAGAATTGCAACCCCCTCCCCAGAGGAAGTAACTCTAATAAATGAGCAGACCCCAAGTTGATGGGCAAAGGTGGTAACACCCCCCCTCCAAACACTCTGATTCTGGAGCTTGGAGGCATGACTCTAGAGGTGGATCTGACCCTTCTACAGAGACGGCTGGATACTCTTTCCCTCAATTCAGCTCACCTCTTCCTCCACGAGTCCGTGTACCGGGAGATTAGAGTACAGGAGCAGGGGACAGAACTGCACACCCAGTTCTGAAACTGCGTAACCCCCCCCCCCCTTGTGTCACACCACCCCTTCTTCAGGGCATCCGGCCCCTCCTTTTTGGTTGGGGGCAACCAAACATGGGGAATTCAATCACTTTTCTCCCAGTTTCTCCTGATACTAGTATCGGTGTAACTAAGGGTTCCCCTTTTTTTACTACTATAACCTGCTCAAGGGCTACCTCCAAAGAAGGGCCCTTCTGAGATGTCTACTTCTCTCTTCATGACGACCTCGCTGATGGAGCATATCTGATACTTCTGGGCCCAGAGATGGGTCTGCCAAACATCTAGGCCTTATTCTGGGGCTGTCCTTCCAGGCCCTCCATTCCTATGCATCAAAGGATGGAGGGGCAGGGGTCCGCCTCAGTTTAGGGCGCCGCTTATCAATCCTACCCATGGCATCTCCTGCCGGTGCGACAATGTGGAATGGCATCTTGGCTATTCCCCATTTGGTCAAGGGGTGATGGGTTCCCTGCCCTAGTCTTGCTTAGTAACTTAACCCAACTGACCTTCCCCTTTTGTGGTTCAGGTGGCACGAGTCTGTTGCCCTGGATCATGACTGCCTTTCTCAGGAGTCAATTCTTCTAGGAAGGGGCAACCCTCCTACCCTAGATGGTCTTGCTGGTGACAAGGATGTTCTTTGCTATTATGATAGCAAATTCCCTGACAATGAATGGGGGACTGCCCCTATTGGAGTTATAGTCCCCTGACAGAGTGGCAAATGACCCCTTGGCACTCTCATGCATGCCGTTTCTCAAAGATCTTGCACTTGGTGGCATGCCCGTAGCCATTTGCCTGGTGGCTCACTGCTTCTTCACCCAATTTTGGGTGCTGTGCCATTTGTGGATAGCCATGCTGATGACGGATAAAGTTCTAACTCCTCTCACCTTCCACAGTACGGCCAGCAGTCACCTAATACTGAATGTATCCGAGCAGAGCTCGAAGAAGAATGGTGAGTTACTTACCAGTAACTGTCCTTCTGCGAGATGGGCTGCTCTGATTCATTCAGACCCCTCCTGCCATCCCCGCTACTCAGACTTAGTGATTAATGGGAACTGGGGAGGAGCAGGCCTGGGGCCATATATCTGGCCAGGGGGTGGTGGCTGCCAGCCCTATCTTGACAGGCTAAGGCTAAAAGAAGTTCCAGCCAATCGTGCGCTGTGGCACGTAGACACCTAATAATGAATGAATCCGAGTAGCCCATCTCAAAGAAAGACGTTTACCAGTAAGTAACCCACCATTCCTGGTGTAGTAACAGAGTCCAGGGGTGCTTGCTGGGGGAACCTACCTCAAGTTGCAGGGGCATACACCCACTGCCTGGGACCGATTGCACGCAAGAAGCTGGAGTGGACTGACTCAGGCATGAGTGATCACTTGGCAAAGGTGAGTGAATCAGGGTTCAGGAGTGGGAGTTGGGAGGTCACGGCAGCACACCAGATGGGATCTGGGGAGCAGTCTGTCACTGCATGATCCCTGATCTACCTGCCCCCCACTACCCCAATGTGAATTGGGGCCCAGGGAGAGTCTTGGATCCCCAGTAACCCTGTCCCCAGCCAGGCTCAGGCTCAGGCTCAGGGTCCCACCAGACTCCCCCCAGTACTTACCTGGCTGTGTGTTCCCTGGGCTGCTGCTGGCAGCATCTGCTGGAGGAGGAAAGGGTTAAACCTCCCTCCCCCCTCCAGCTAATCACTCAGCTGCAGGCTCCAGGAGGAGAGGCTGCAGGCAGCCAAGCCATTCACCAGCAGAGCAGTCTCTGAGTAAGCCTGTCTGCAGTGTGGGGGAAATCTGGTCCAGGTCCTCAACCTTGAAAGAGAAACCACGAATCCTCCCCAAAGATGAAGGCCCGTTCCCAGCTGAGACTCGAATAAGCAGAGAACGAGGTGTGGTTCAGAGTTTATTATTCAGCTGAATAATAAAAGGAACTGCATCAGAGGGAAGCAAAGAAAAGCTAGACTCTCTGAGCAAGAACCCCCAGTATAGGGGTTACTGGTCACTAATACCTTCTAACATGCAAAACACAATATACATAATGCAACAAGCTCATGCATAAGACAACAAGTTACATCATGCCTAAAATCCGTACATGGTATTACTACTCTTAATATGCAGGTTACACAATTAGATTATACTTAAGAGGCAGCATATAGTTAGCCCGCCTCTGTTGTTGTTTACTGCTTATTTGGGTAACAGTTACTGTCCTTGACCAATGAGAGTGGCCAGACTCCTGTGATCCCTCGGCTACCTAGCGCCTGCCAACCTGTTTACCAGACTAGGTTGATAGCTACCCATCAGGGTCCAGACCAGGAGGGATTGTCTTATAACCAACCTTTGTGGATTACCTCTTTTATCTATAGAGACAGTCTACTTTGTTATCAGTCTAAACCCCTAGCTCCCCTAACTAACTATGCACCAACAAACTTGTTTAGGCAAACACAGAGCCTCTGACACAGAACTGCCAGACCAAATTTACTCCATCTTTCAACTTCCTTCACAGCAGCCAGCCAAAAACTTTGGAGTTCGCTGTGGGAGATGTGGGGCTCGTGTCGGTCCCTGCCATGTGGGGGGGGGGAGGTGTGCAGGCTCTAGGGCATGTCTCCCAATTCATACAACACTGGCCTATGAACTAGAAGGTTAGCCTTCCCCGGGAAAAAATGACAGTGTGGCTCTCTGACTAACAGACCCACTGAGACTGAGAAGCTAAATGTGTCTGACTGACTTGCCAACTGAATGCCAAGCTGAGTGACACACTGTGACACATTGGCATAGCGGGTGATGGATGGAATTGTTAAATTAAAGCCAGGCCCTGCTCGCTCTGTGCTTGCTTAACATTACTTCATTTTCATTTACACATGTACACTTAAATACCATGTAGCTTTGTTCCCTTTTCCTAATTTTGACCAATTATATAGTAATTAATTTAAAGAGTCGACCTTTTGATTGCTACAGTCTCTTATAATTAATAGTTTATAAATCATACCTTCAGGAAATAGGCCCATTTTCCTGCAGAATAGCTGTAAAGGTTCCAAGTGTGTGTGTGTGGGGGGGGGGCAGGGGGATTTCATTGTGGCTATGTGCTGATGCCTTACCTAATTTTAACAGTTAGGGTTGTGTGCAATGTGATTCTACCTGTAATGACCTTAAAGAGTGTTAAACTAGATGAAAAAAAGATATAACCCTAGCCCTTTTCAACATTTCCACGTCCTGCCTTTTAACAATTCCACAACTCCCACTTGCAGAGGTGTTGCTACCATGGGGCTCTGGGGGCATTAGCCCCCCAGCAGTGCAGGGTCAGTCCCTAAGCAGCACATCTCTAAACTGCATGGTGGTGCAGCCCCCATCTCTCCCCCACACAGCTGCAAGCCACAGCCCTTACCCAGCATACAAACACAGTCTTCCAGGTGGTAGGGAAGTGCCCTCGGCTGCGCCTGGGAGTTTTCAAAACTTCTTCCTTGGCCTAAGCATGCTCAGAGCAGGGTCAGGTCAGGAGCATCAGCCTGGGCCGCAGCCATGTTCTCCGCCAGTGGCCAGGTAAGAGGCTTGGGGGGAGGGGGACTGTTCAAGGATATGTACGCTGAGCTGCCAGGGAAAGGGGGTGGAGGAGGGATCGGCGTGGGGCAGCGGGCGCCAGCAGCAGGACTAGGGAGTTAGAGAAGGGCTGGGGAGTTTTAGAGAATAGATCAGGGCCTGGGTCCTAGGCCCCAGTTAATCTCAGTAGAGCATTGCCCCTGCCCACTTGCTAGATTTGTCAATTTTTGTAGCGTGAGCATTTTTATAACAGCTACCTTTAACACAAAACCTAGGCCCTGAAAGAAAAAAAGTGAAAGTGGCAACCGGAAGGATGGAAGAAAAGTTGGACAGAGAGAGTAAATTGAGAGGCAAAGATCAAGCAGCACAGGTGTCCCAAGTTGCCAGTCATGCAGAATTCACCATGAACTTATGTGAATTGTTCCAATGCTCAAAATAAAAATGTTCTGGGAGAGAAATTGACAAACAGACATTTCACCATGGAAAACATTTCACTGAAAAGTTCCTGACCAACCCTATTACTAAGGAAGCAACTAGTGCCTGTATTACTGGAAGGGAGGAGTTTCACAGTGTAGAGAAAATTTGATATGCAGCCTAGTAAAACCAAGCAAGGCCAAGCAACTCAAGCAAAGCGTGCAGCTATTTTAGTTCAGGCAGAGCAGCGTTAACAACTGTAGCCCAAAGCGAAGCCATAATGAAAAGCCAAAGCTAGAATAACAGGAAAACACCTACATTACAATAACCACAAACACCTGTTATAACCGCTTAGCAACCCACTCCTCATTTAGGCTTCTCACCTGCCCTTACATGTAGCGTAAGTGCTCTTAGTTTTCCCGTAATGGCGTCTTAGTTTCTATCCCTCCCCCGTGGTCTGACGTTGTATAATCGTGTCATAGATACATTATTAACCAATAAGCTGTAGTTTTTCTGTGTTTAACCATTTTTGGAAACCTTGAATGTAATTCAATAGACTGTGTAATGTAATAAATACAAGAAGAAAGCGGTCCTTTGGGGCCGGCCGCACCTAGTAGCTCTGGGGGCTAATGAACTTGTAATTCTCCTCCTGCTGTCTGCATCTTTAATTGACCAGAACAGAGAACGAACCTCTTTCTCTCCTAACAACAGAGACGCCAGTTATCATTTAGAGCCCCTACATGAAAGATCCATTTTTAAAAGAAACCCTCAACCAGCCAAAAGAAATGGAACATAAGTGCTAGCCATTCGGAAAATCCATCCTGTTGATTCCTTTAGCTATTAAATACAGGCTCTGGTGAACTGAAAAACTATGGGGTGTGAGGTTAATTCAATTACTAAGTTTTGATTGAAGAAAAATAGACCACACAAATCATTCTTCAGGCTATAAGATACATGGGGTGAATATTGTCTTCCTAGAAGCATTATCTTTTCCTTTCAGCCCACATTTGCCCAGCTAGTTGTTTAGTTATTGATTTAATGCAGGGAGCATATGGACCTCCTTACTTTAGGCAGGTGTGCCACACTTTTAAAGATGATAACCACATAGAAGAGGATGCTATTAAGAGTGTACATTCTATTTACCTCAGCCTCATAAATTGTCTGGTGACCACTGACCAACAATCTTTCTTTTAGAAAAGAAGAAAATTAAAGTGACCTTACAGCTCTCATTGCTAAATAATTGTAGCCACATTATTATAATAGTGCTACATCAGCACAAAATGAGAACAAACTTTGGCTTTCTGTTGTTAGGCTATATTTACATCCATTGCTGGGTTTTGGTTCAGTAGTAAATTATACAACAAATGTAAAAAACTCAGTCCAACATTTCTCTCTCTATCTGGCCTTTCATTGCCAAGACTATACCACTTTCTACCCAAAAAGCAAAGTCAAGGAATCAAACAAAGTCTTCCTCTATAGCTGGTACACCTTCCAGTAGAAGAGTCCTGCTACCCTATTATAGATCAATTACAACATTATTTGACAAATAGTTATGTTTGGGTCCACATTAAGGTCCCTTTATACTGCCAGAGCCTAAGAATAAGTCTGAAACCCTTACTATAATTTTATGGAATTCACTCTGTAAGGCAGGAATCTCCTGGAGGCTGAGCTTATAGGATTTTTTTTTTTTTTTTTTTACATCACACAAGCTTAGCCAACCAACCTCTCAATTGTCTCTGTAGAGTGGTACTGTAACCATGTTGGCCCCAAGATATCAGAGAGATAAGTGGTGCTCCATATAAGCTGATGATGAAGTCATGGATACCTTTTGGTTGCCTGTGGCAGTGGGGAAGGGGCTTGGGAAGAGTTGGGGAACTTGTTCAGCTGCATCATCAACTTAGAGGGAACATTGCTTCTAATATTTGCTGTCTTCCCTCTCACCCCTGCCCTCATGAGCTGTACAAGCCTCAGAGAGAGCCTGTGCCTTTTAAGTCTTACCTTTTAACAATTCGACAACTCCAAACTGTAAATTTCCAGAGGGTTAGTCTGTATACAGCAAAAACAATGAGAGTCCTGTGGCACCGTATAGACCAGACGTGGCCAAACTGTGGCTCGGGAGCCGCATGTGGCTCTTCAATGAAAAAGTGTGGCTCGTGGAAGAATGTCAGCAAATCAATTTAATAGGTGAAAATATATGGCTATATGCCTCTGTGCAGCTCTTGAAGGTTTAATAATCAACTTGTGTGGCTCTTGAGATCCATAAATTTGGCCACCCTTGGTATAGACTAACAGATTTCTTTGGGCATAAGTTTTTGTGGCATCCAATCCAGTCATGCTGTCCCCCAGAGGGAGCCACACAGGGACCCCCATCTCACGCCTCCATTTCCCAACCAACCAGTTAATATACTACTTCCTGGTTGGTTTGTGTGTTTGTTTTGCTAAATAAATGTTCTATTCAGATTACCCATATCCCTGGCAGGAAGTGGTGATTAAGCATTTCTCTCCCCTGGGAGCCTCTTTGTGGGGCCAGATGTTAAAAGAGGAAAAGAGACTGTCCCAGAGGCACATTGGGTCAAACATTACCCATTACTGGCAATTTCTTCCTCCTCTGTGCCCTGACTGAGTGGGGCATGGGGTGCTATTAGAATCCTTCTATGCTTAAAACTATGTAACACCTTCCATTCATGACAACTCCTGAAAGGGCCTTGTTTGGCTATGTTAATGTACCCCCAAAATGAATCTGAATATAACAAACATTGTAAGAGCAACTATAATTCTGCCCACCACAGTTTGTTGTTTATAACTTTAGTCCATGGTGCACAGACCCTTAACTTGCAACACCTGTTATTTCTTGTAACATCAATGCCAACCAAATCCTGAGCAAGCACTTAGCAATGGTGGAAGGAGAGACTGATGAGCAGGGTCCCTTCCAGGATCTTGCACAGGGAGGGAAGATGGGATTCTTTTGGTTCCAGGTCTTGCACCAGTTGTGAAACGGGAAGAGAGAAGAGGGATAACACATTGTAACTAGAATTTCCCTTCTAGGGAAGTAAGGCCTGCACCTAGAAGCCTGTAACCATAATACCCTGTGGTTCAAGCCAGGCATGTTATCCAGCATTCCTTTTACTCCCCTGCAGTGCACCAGGCTGCTTAACAAGGGATTTGGAGCTGTGGGTGGACGCGGGGTTTGTTGGAGGAGAAGTTGGAGGCTTGCTAAACAAGAAGGATGCAGTCCTTGGGGCAGTGTGTTTTGTGAGCATCTTATCAGTGTGACATTTGGCATTGCTTTTGCTTGCACTGTGCACAGAGGACAAGGGGGGCAGGGGTACCTGTGTGAGGAGGGAAGGTGGAATTTGGGGAGCTATGCAGGGCAGGGAAGCATGACAGACAAGTGGAGGGGGGAAAGGGTGAGGTCGGGGAGGAGAGCAGTTATACGGCAGAACTCCACAAGGATCCCACCAGCTCTGCTTTCCTCATTCCCTGCCAAGCACTG
This sequence comes from Podocnemis expansa, assembly GCA_007922195.1. NCBI lineage: Eukaryota > Metazoa > Chordata > Testudines > Podocnemididae > Podocnemis > Podocnemis expansa. Next base: position 370,111 of record ML682330.1, read on the forward strand.
CTCAGAGAAATGAGAGCAGTGCTGCGGGGGGGCTGAGGGGGGGAGGAGAATAGATTCAGACAGCGACAGGACAGAAACCCTGGCAGTTCTGAAGTGGTCACAGGTTTTACACTGGGCATCTCTGTACCAGAAACATTGATTGGTAGCAATTTCTACAGAAAAGATTTTGCCAGTAAGGTCAGGGGAAGGACAGGGGTGCTGGAGTTAGGGGTGTGGGAGGAGATCAGAACTGAGCAGATGTCCAGGTCAGGA
>ML682330.1:399923-427856 GCA_007922195.1 Podocnemis expansa
TTAGCTTTCAAACAGTAGACTCCAGCAATTAGCAGGGAGGTGGGTGGGGAACACGGAAAGCAAAATTGCCTGTTGTAATGGGAAAAGAACCCATAATCTTTATTGAGTTCTAACTTTATTTAGTCAAATTTGCATATGGATTCCAATTCTGCAGTTTCTCTTTGAAGCTTTGCTTTGTTATCCATTTGTTTGAGCACAGCTATTAACAAATCATCAGTGAGCAGGAACAGGGGAAACATTGCCTTTTTGGGGGTATGAATGAGATTTTCTGGGTGACTGATTGGGAATGCAGGGTACTTTGGTATAGCATCATTAACAGGAACACCAAGATATAGAACTCAACTTTCACCACTACAGTCTCCTTCTAGCACAAGAATTACCCACAGATTACCCTGTGACACACGTCACAGTGTTTGTAGGATCTGGGATTTGGATTTAAGCTTAGCAGAGGCAGGCAGGGAATGTTTCTTTAAAGAAAAGCTTTTGAAAAGAAATGCAGAATCCTTACTTTTTCTTTACAGCTATTTTTTTTTTCTCTCGGGCACTTTTAAAACTCCCTTTGCTGTTATTGCTCCTGTCAAAAATATCCTGCTTTCCAAATTTTCTAAAAGTAGATTTCCCCCCCAAAACCTATTTTTCTAATTTTCATTCGCACACACACGCGCACACGCACACAGACACCATGGTCCTATTTCATTCCCTGTTTAAAAAAAAAGTCCTAAAAATTAAGATTTCAAAATGGCCACCCAGACTCAATGTAAATATGGTCCGTAAAATATCTGTCAAGAAGGGAGTGAGTAAACCAGTCAATATGTTATGCAGATTAATGTAAGAGAGTGGTTAATTTCCTCAATGGACTGAAGGTCTCAACTTCAAGCCTTCCCTAGCCACAACTGAGACAACTGATTCTGGAAACAGAGCCCTGAGTGGTCCTGGTGCCAAATCAGGGTCCTGGCACAGATGAGCACTCTAACTACACCCTCCTTTTCTGCATCCCCAAACTCCATGTCATGAGAATTTGTCTTTTCTGGGGTGCAGAGCTGATCCTTGACCGTATCTCATGACATTCAAAAAACTACACCATAGAGGAATTGTTTGCAAATCTCCCCCCCCCCCCCCGACATACCTTAAAACCAAACCAAACCAAACCAAAAACCACATTTATTCCTGTGACCCAACAATTGCATCTTTCAGCAATGCATTCCAGTCTTTCGAGGGTGACAGCAGGGGGCTCTGCAAATCACTAACCAAGGGTCTGTGACCCATCACTGGGTCCCGACCCATGGTTTGAAAACCATGGATTTAGAGCCATTGCCTGCAAAGTGTTCTTTTGGACTCGGTCTCCTATAGTTAACATAACCTCTTTCCCCTAGCAGCTCCACCAAATAGGGTAAGTGAACTTATTTGTTTTCTGCCAAGCTCCTTCTGAAGGTGAATGATGTAGTCTCCTGTCCAAATTCCCAGCCAGCTGTAACTTCTTTCCTGCCTTAACCAATCTTCAGTCTATTCAGAAGGAGCCACATTGTTTCTGAAAAAAGAGCTCTTACCTTCTTGACATAAGGACCTGTTAAAAAGTCAGTTGCCACATGCTGCCAATCCCTTTTAACTAATTCCTTTTCACAGTGCTTCCAAAAACTTTCCAGCCAAGAGTTATTATGAAAGCAGAGGTAGAACTCCCTTGAACCTGGTGGCTGAATTGCTAGGAGGTCCAAAGGCATGGGCCCCTTGCTTTCAATATAAGAATCTCTACTAAGATCTCTTTCTAGCACCGGTGTTGTAAAAAAATATAGCTCAAAAGGACCACATGCCTCCTTGCCCATCCCCATTCATTTTCCCCATCCCCCACTTTCCTTTCCTCCTCCACTATTTATATCCCATGTCACCAACCAGAATTGACCTCCTGCCCTAACGGTTGCCCACCATCACTTGCCCCCGATCACTTCAAGACCTCTGTATAAGATCTCACTGACCCCAAGTACTCTGTCTAGGGCAGTGGTTCTCAGTCTTATGGACTTCTCATATCACAACCTTACAGAACACACCAGCCCACCTCCCCCAGGCCAAAAGCAGCCATTCTCCAACTCTTTGACACACATACCAGGTTGTAGTGACACAGTAATGTGTCATGACACAGTGGTTAGAAACACGGATCTAGGGTATGGCTACACCACTGGCAGAATTGTTGGTGCTGCAGGATTGATTCTACAGGAGCAACTGAGCATCAGGGTACCTGCTCAAATGATACTGGAAGTCAAGATCATTATTCTACCTCTTCAAGAAGAGTAGCACCATGTTGATTGGAGGGCATTTCCCATTGCTGCAGTGCTCTGTGGATGCCGCAGTAAATAGAAGACACTGAGTAGTTGGGAGACACATAAACCACTCCACACAATTTGCGGAACTTCTGTCGCCTACTGCCAAAATCTGCCAGCAATGTAGACCAGGCCTTACTAGAGAAAACATCAGTGTCTGACTGCAACCCCTAGTTGTTATTGTCCTTTTCTATCATAGGGGTTGTGTTCTTCTACAAACAAAGCCCTGTTAAAGAACTTGCCCCAGGACAAGATGGATTCTGGTCCCTTCTGAGCAGCAGTGCTGCCAGACTAGCTTCGTACCATTGCTGAGGTCCACCAGAGAGCAATTCCCCAAGAAATTGTCTAAATAAAAGCCACCAAGTAGTGAGGATAAATCTCTCTAGCTCCAAGGATTTCCTCTGCTGCCTTGGTACTTGATATAAGGACACACTGAAATAATGAATTTCAGAGCATTTTGGATGAAGCACGTGCTGTGCTCCCTCACCTCATGACAGTGGATTCTGGACAGGGCCTGAAGGTCTCAAAGAAGACTGGGAAACTATTGTACCAGGCTCTGCAAAGTCCCTCAGTCAAAGACAGATCCTGCCCCAGCTGAGATCAGGCCACCACTCTGCTGCATGCTGCCAGATGCCCAAGAAAAGTCAGTCTCTGCCAGGGTTGCCAACATTGCATTTTAGTTTTTACTGACATGATGTCATGGGATGCACATCTGTGTACCCCTGGACTATGATCTACGTAAATTTTCTGTTTGGCTTTGCAAAGTGTGTAGTTTGATGCAAAACGTGTCATGCAAGGCTCCCTCATGAATGCTCTGATTCATTCTTGTAGTATCATGCTTCTCACAGCATCATGTATGTGTACAGGTGTGAAGCATGTTGCATTGCGCAGGGCCTCAGGACTAACTCTCAGAGGCTGGAGAGTTGTATGACAAAGGCAATGCAAATTGGCTGCCAAGCTCAGGTGGAACAAAGGAAATCACCCAGCAGCACAGAGAGGGAGGGGCTGAGGAGTGGATTAGAAAACACAGACACTTTGAAGGAGGGAGAAAGAATAGAATAGAATAGAATAGAATAGAATCATAGGGTTGGAAGGGACCTCATGAGATCATCTAGTCCAACCCCCTGGGGTTTGAAAGTTGTTGACTTTGGCCAGAGAAAGACTATCTTAGAAGCAACTGCAAAGGACTGGGCCTATCCACATGGCCAAGAGGGCTTTGGCTGCCTGCACACCACCAACAGTCAGCCTTGTGGGTAAGAACGAGGTTAATAGATTAAGTGTAATCTTGGAACCATGTTATTAGATTAGGATGCATTTTACTTGTGGTAACTCCTGACTCCTTTATTAAATGATTCTGCATTAATTTGCTAGACACTCACATGAAACCATATTCTAATAAATAAACTAGTATTTGCTTTACCTAAAGCTGTGTTGACTTCAGAGGGTGTAAATCAGTGAGTCTGGGACAATCCATTTAAAGATTAAGTGGACATACCTGACTCTGTGGTGACTGGGGAAGGATCCCAATCCTGCAGGACAGGAGTTGCCAGTGTGGTATCTGGAATTTAATAAGTAAGAGAGGATACAATTTCCTGACCAGTTGCTGGAAGGGTGTTGTTCCTTTGTTGGCACCAGGTTGCCAATCCTTCTGCTAAGCAGGCCCTCAGTTTTGGCTGATTTCCCTGCAAGGAGAAAAGTATTCTCTCCCTCTGTAGAAACCTGTTTCCCTTCTGCCACTAGCTTTTAAGCAGTGTATTCCTCTTCCCACTATTTCAGAAGAGACAGATATTTTTAATTTAATTGTGTTTGTTTGTTTGCTTTTATTTTTTAAAGGTTTCAGACAGCGCTTAATTGGACCCAGGTGTCCCTAACTGACCTGAGGAAACCTCAGCTTATATAAAAATAGGCTGGTCACATTTCACTTTGTTGGGAACTCTCTGCCCAAGATCCCCTCTTGTTCTTCTCAGTCACTCACTTATAACCTGTGTCCCATGTCATAAAGAAATATTTGAGCAATCGTTGTAAGATGAGGCTCTGTGACTGTGGAAATTGCCAGTCTGGAGATGGGTATTAACTAGTGTGAAGGGCTGATCTTCAGCAGATGTTAGGTCCTTCCCAATAGGAAAGCTCCACTTATTCCAGATGAAGTATTGTGAGATGTTACAAAGGCAAAAACGTATGTAGCTTTGCCTTAATCCCGAGGAAGATGAGTTATGGAAATGAATTCATATCCCATCAGTTGAGTTTGCACTTCAGAGCACATCACAGGAGAGACAAAAGCCCTGACCAAAATAAACTAGGTATCTCTGTGCTTCTTGACTCTGAGGGGACGAAATTTCTAGGAATAAGCAAGAGATCACAGGCTGCTTAGCCCTAAGGGACATGTAGATCTTGCTGAATACAAAAGCTTCTATACATTTTGAAACTTAAGATTGCAACTCATTTGTATATAGCAGGCGTGGCCAAACTGCAGATCAGGAGCCACATGTGGCTCTTGAATGAAAAAATTGTGGCTCCTGGAAGAACGTCAGCAAATCCATTTAGGAAAGCAGCCCCAACCTAGGAGTTCAGGAGGGGGTTGGGATGGTGGGGAGAAGTGCAGCATGGTTAGGCATGGTGGGGAGAAGTGTGGCATGGTCAGGATTAAAAAAAAAAAAAAAAAAACCAACTCGCCACTAGCCTGCAGTTTTCTACATCAAGCAGCAGCTAAGTTTTTACTGTATAGGCCTAATTTTCATTGTAACCTTAAGTAATTATTAGAATCTGACATCAGTAGAATTGATATTTGTCCTTTTTTATGATAAAATTAAAGTATGCAATGAATTTTAAACTTAGTAATTTTGGAGTAGGTAAAAGTATATGGCTATAGGCCTCAGTGCGGCTCTCAAAGGTTTAATAATCAACTTGTGTGGCTCTTGAATTCCGTAAGTTTGGCCACCCCTGGTATATAGGTTTACCTACTTTAACCTTGTTATTAAGCCTGTTATTAGACAACCTTTATATTAACTTCTGTCCATCTTGGCTGTCTGTCTGCCGAAGGTAGTGGATCAGGGATGGGGGACAACGCAGCAGTGGAGGGACCAAGCAGTGCATGCAAGGCCAACAGAACTACAGGGCCTGAAGCGGTCAGCCCTCTTACCCCCAGCCAAGCAGGGATGGCTCTTCTCTTTTAGCATTGCCAGGGGCCTTGTCCCATGCTGCAGGGGTAAGTGAAGCAGCCTCAAGTATCAGAGTCCGGTTGAAAATCATATATAAGGACTCCAAACTGGTAACTACATCATGAAATACCAGAAGCCTGAGTGTGTCCACAATAGGACATGGGAAAAGAATGAAACTGCAAAGGAGAGAAGTGCAAAGCTACAAGAAAGGCATGAAGCAGGACTAAGATGTCACCAGCAGGATACCACAAAGCAACAAAGCACGTGACTTTGAAATGCTTGTGAAGTTGCACATAGCTGGACATGTTATTGTGACAGTGAGCATATTCTGATCATTAGGCAAGCTGTAAATTGGCAAGATCGACTCCTCAAAGTTAATAGGACTCTATGTCTATAATCAGAATGTTTTGCAGGAACCAAACAGACTTTGTAATTTGCCTAGACACAATAAGCAGAACTTAGTCTAGTTGAAGAAATTGAAGAGGTGATAATTTGCCTGACAGAAATAAAGTTCTATTCTCATGATTTGATCTACATTTCTTTTTGATTGAACCCCAAGCAAGTCAAAAATAAAATAATAATAATAAAAAGAAGTGTTTAAGAGATCACCTTAAAGGACTGCACTAAAAGGGAGAAAACAAGTAATTCACATTAGTAAGAGTTGTACAAGGAATTTTAATCCACTTGTATGAATTTGTTTGCAAAAGGTTGAATGACCAGTGTAAAATGTGGCCATAACTACATATTCTAAACTGACCATCTAACTATGGCTAAGGTCCCCCAGTAATGTAGAAAACCATTCTGAATCTCTCCATTGGCAGCACAGACAGTACCGAGAGGACAATGACCCTGCACTAGCAGAGGTAAGACAAGACTTCTACTTCTTCACAATTACTAAGGCAGAATCACAGCCACTGACCAGTAGAGAGAACCAGCTAGTCAATCCAGCCTGCAGACTCTAGGCAGGAGACCCATGCACAGAGATTGTGAAGCTGCCAGCGTACTTCACTGATAAGAATAACAGCTCACTCATGGACCTAACTGGAAAGAACAACCCACCCCTGATTAGATGGTATTATCTGTCCAACCACCCCTGGCTGAACTGGGCCCCATCACATGTTAGAACTCCAGAGTCTCTGGAAGATGTTAGAGTTACATCTGTGCAATGGATCCATGCTCCATTTCAGTTGGGTGAAAGTCAGTTATAGCCACTAAAGGAATAGACAATACCTCTTTCAGAGAAGAACAGCTAACATCCCCGCACTCCCCCTCCCTGGGAATTGCCATAGGTCACCCAGAACTTAGGAAGCCAACACATGACCCAGAAGATCTCTTCAACCACTGTTCCATCCAGGGACAATTATCCCTATGGAGTTTGATATGGTCACATCCTGAATGGCAGGTTTCCCAGACAGAGATAATAGATAATAGTAATAATAATTTTGGAGAGCTGTGGATGAAAATGCACATTTATGACTGGATGGGTTGTCTGGATGAACCTTGCTGAGGAGATGATGCTGGCCCCTGGTTGCAGTGTCCTTCTGGGGAGAAACCTCCAGTTTACTTCATGAAGGCATCAATCTAGAACCTCAAAGTGCTTATTCAGGGATTTTCCTACCTAGTATTACTAGGCAGTTAAGGGAAGGTGCAGTACACAGGGCACCCAAGGCACATCCCACAGCGTCCCAGGAAATACGCCACAATGATACCATTTATTTGGATGAGTTTCCACTTTTGGTGAGTCTGCTCTGTCTGTTAGGTGTGCAAGGGCCTCTTCACCCTGTTCTGATATGCGTTATTTACTGAACACAGTCCAGCCCTTTCCACACATAGCACAGTCTTCCAGAAAATAGAAAGTGACAATAATTTGTGTGTGTGTGAGTGAGAGAGAGAGAGAGGGAGGGAGAGCATATGGAAGGATTGAGTGCACAAACCTACTTGCCTCATGATTGCTTATATGAAACAGCTACTTTCACTTCTGGAATTTATAAAATCTACATCTTGACTTCCCATATAAAATAATCAAGAAGCTGTCATAATCACACATGTGCTATGTTTACACTGGAGACTTAAGTCAACTTAACTTGGCTTACATCGACTCAAGCTACTCCTTGGCCACATTTGGCAATTAGTAAGTCAACTTAAGCCAGGGGAACAATGTTCCCTTTAAGCTGCGCAGGCGCACAGCCGCGCAGCCCCCTCCGCACAGGGAAGGCTGCTGGCCGCGCAGGGACGGCAGCCAGAGTCCTGGCTGAAAGCTCCTCTGGAGCAGGCAGTTATTAAAGCTCCCACCCAGAGAAGCTCTAATGGAACATGCCCAGAATGTCTGAGCATGCTCCGTTAGTGGTCTCTGACCCCAGGAGGTGTGGCAGGGCCATGCCGCTCCAGTGGCAGGGTAGGCTTGTGGGAAGGGGTTGGGCAGGCTGGAGGGTTACCAGGGGAGCAGACCCGTGGGGAGAGGGTGTGGCAGGATTGGACCCGTGGGGGGGCAGAATCAGGCCCATGGGGGGCACGGCAGGATCGGGCCCCCGGGAGGGGAGCCGCGCAGTGAGCAACATGAGTTTGCTCAGCTGCCTGAGGCTCTTAGAGGGAACATTGCAGGTGACCCACTTAACGTCGACTTAATAAAGTCAATGTTAAGTGGGTCTTCTGGCTTAAGTTGACTTAATAACATCAACATTGGATATGTCTACATTTACACTTTAAATCAAAATAATGATGATTATTTATATTTAAAGGAGTGCATGTCTACACTAGCTTTCCTTGTTTCTAAATGAGGAGCTCCCTCATTTCAAAATAAGGAATGGGCATTTCAAAATAATAAAACCTTGCTTTATACTGAAATGACGGTTAAATCAAAATTACTATTTTGCCATAGCACAGTGTAGCTCCATTATTTCAATTTAACTGTTATTTTGATTTAACACTTTCTTCCCTTCTTCTTCCCAGGGTGCCTTGGTCTTTCTATATATTGGGTGGGTGTGGTGTTTTGGACTACCTAGGGTCATTGGGGTTGCCATAGTGATAAATGGGAGAGTCGTTTAGGTGCTAGGAAAACCTGTCTGTCTCCTCTCTCTCTCAGTTCACTTTCAATAAAGACTTCTTATACAGCTCTGAATATGCTATCCTCCTTATTGGATTATAATCTCCCTTAAAACTCCACACCTGGCGACAGAGGATGGGATATGTGATGGAGTGGCTATCCTCAACAATCCTGGCAACTCTGGAAAACCAGAATACAAGGTAAGAAGCAAAAATTTATTTTACTGCTTGCATGGGGGTTGGGTTGTAGCTGTGAAAGCTGATCTGTTTGCCTAAGGGCTAGCTGGCTATTCTGAAAGCTGATCTGCCTGTTGTTAAGCACAAGGAAGAGATAAGGCTGGCTGACTATTCTGAAAGCTGCTCTGCCTGCTGTTAAGAGAAGAGACAAACAATAACCACAAGAGGGCATCATGGCTTTACTTACTACAACCTTTGAAGCATATGATCATTCGGCAGCTTCCTGGCAGACATATATAGCCCGATTTCAAAATTTTGTTAGAGCAAACGACATAACTGATGAGAAGAAGGTACCAGTTTTTCTAACGGTCATTGGAGTTAAGACTTATAATTTGCTATGTGATTTGCTTTATCTGGAGAAGCCAGAGCAGAAACCTTATGGAGACCTAGTGGAAGTTCTAGGAGCACATTTTTCCCCAAGGCCACTAGTAACTGCTGAGAGTTATAGGTTCTACCAAAGGAACCAAGGTGAAGGTGAATCAGTTGTACAATTTGTAGCAGCTCTGCAGAAGCTGGCAGCACACTGTGACTCCAAGAACACGTTAGAGGAAATGCTGTGTGACAGGCTGGTGTGTGGCCTGCACAGTGAATGAACACGAAAACGCCTATTGACTGAAGGTCAGCTCACCTTGCAAAAGGCTGTGGAAATTGCAGTCTCCATGGAACGCGTTACCCAAGACATGCAACAGATCGGGGTCAGTGTCCGTAAAGTATCCCTACAACCTGCCCCCAGGGCACCGGGGAGACAAGAATGTTCCCGGTGTGGGAAGCAGGACTACCTCGCATCTGAGCGCCAGTTTAAGGAACTACTGTGTCGACAATGTGGTAAGAGTGGGCACATTGAACATGCCTGCAAACAAAGGAAGGGTGAGCCAAACAGAAGAAGCAGACCTGAGAAAAATGGGCCGTTGGTTTGGAAGACTAAGAGGGAAATTCTGCATGCAGTAGAGCAGAATACAGATGATCATAGTGACACCCAATTGGAAGATGAAGATTCCCTCCATGTTTTGTCTATAACAGCTGGCCCACGTAAATTCTGGGTAACACCTGTGTTGGAAGGCAAACCTTCAAGCATGGAACTGGACACTGGCACAGCAGTTTAATTAGTTTCTAACCTTGTGTATGAAAAGGACTTTAGACATCTACCACTTAAGCCGACAGTAGTCGTTCTGAAGACATATACTGGAGAGACTGTTCCCCTGTTGGGTACTATTGATGTGAAAGTAGAATTCAATGGACAGACCATAAAGCTACCACTGTTTGTGGTAAAGGGGAATTACCCAGCCCTAATGGGAAGATCTTGGATCAGGAAAATCCAACTCGATTCGTCACAAGTGCATCAATTGACTAAAGAAGAAATGAATCTAGCAGCGGCACTAATGAAACATGCTGCTGTTTTCGGTGAAGACTTAGTCAGTATGAAGGGAATCACTGTGAATTTAATTATAAAGCCTGATTGCCAACCAAAATGTTTGAAGGCCAGGATGGTGCCATTTCCCATCAGACCCAAGGTGGAAAAAAACTTGGAGCGGTTAGTCAAAGAGGGAGTCTTGGTGCCAGTTACTCACAGCCAGTGGGCGACACCCATTGTCCCAATAGTGAAGAAGGATGGCTCCATTCAGATTTGTAGAGATTTCAAGGTCACTGTCAACCCAGTGTTATGTGCAGAACAATATCCTCTTCCCTGCATTGAGGACATCTTTGCAGGTTTGGCGGGAGGACAAAAATTTAGCAAGATTGATTTGAGTCAAGCGTACTTACAGATGCATGTTGAAGAAGAATCTCAGGAATTGTTGACAATCGTAACACATAAGGGGTTGTACAGATACTGTGCTTTACCTTTCGGCATTACTTCAGCCCCAGCTTTGTTCCAAAGGGCAATGGATCAGATTTTGAGTGGTTTATCAGGAGTGCAATGCTATCTGGATGACATCCTGGTCATGGGCAAAAATGAGGAGGAACAGCTTACGAACTTGGAAGCTACTCTGCGAAGACTGCAAGAGTATGGTCTACGTGTTCCCAGAGACAAATGTAAGTTTTTCCAGCCCTCAGTTGAATATTTAGGACATATAATTGATGCTGATGGTCTCCATAAGTCTCCAGCCAAGGTTAAGGCTATTGTGGGTGCTCCGCTACCTCAGAACGTAAGCCAACTTCGCTCTTTTTTAGGCTTATTAAACTATTATGGCAAGTTTATTCCACAATTAGCAATGCTCCTGAAACCCTTACATGAGCTTCTGGGGCCGAAAAAGGCCTGGAACTGGACTGAAGCCTGTGATGTTGCATTTAATGAAGCTAAACGCTCACTGGTAAACTCTGAGGTTCTGACACATTTTGACCCATCCTTGCCCTTACACTTGGCTTGTGATGCCTCCCCTTATGGAGTTGCGGCTGTATTGTCACATATTATGCCTTCTGGTGAAGAGAGGCCGATTGCTTTTGCTTCACGCTCCTTGACTAAGGCAGAAACTAATTATGCCCAAATTGAATGTGAAGCACTGGGCATTGTTTTTGGCATTCAGAAACTTCACCAGTATCTGTGGGGAAAGAAGTTCACACTTCTCACTGACCATCGACCCCTGACCTCAATTTTGGGGCCACACACAGGCATCCCACATTTGGCTGCTAGTCGGATGCAACGATGGGCATTGATACTTTCTGGATACACATATGAAATCAAGTACAGGCAATACTCTTTGCGTTGCAATGCTGATGGCCTTTCAAGGCTACCCTTACCAGCACACCGTCAAGATCTGGGCCAGGAAGGAATCTTTTACTTTGAACAGGTGGATAACACACCCATCACGGCTTCTCAAGTGAAGAAAGCAACATGGGTTGACCCAGTACTCTCACGAGTTATGGATTTTGTGATGAATGGAATGTTATTACCTGACTCTCAGGTCCCTCCTGACCTCCGCCCCTGTGTGTCTAGGAGGACAGAGTTATCGACCCAATCTGGGTGTTTGTTGTGGGGTATGCGTGTCATTATCCCACCTGTCATGCTAGGCCTGAAAAGGCCAAGCCATCTTTGTAAAATACATGACCTAAGGCTAACCTTTGAAGACATATTATATGGAAATGCAATGTATGAGTAGGCTAGTGCTTTGATATGCATTTGTATTCTTAGTTGTTTCTCGATGGTATTTACAGGTATCCTGTTAGAGGTTAGCAAGGTGACTGAAGTGCTTCTCTATCTGTTACCATTGTTCTATTGGAAGGTGTCAAGAGGGAACATTAACATCTAAAGGGACCTTTGATGTACCAACTTAAACTGTCTGTTAATGGCACTAATGCAGTTAATTACCTGGGGTACCCAGGAGGTGAAGGTTTTCCTTCAAAGGACAATGTGTATTGCTATGCTTCACTTAAGGAAGACCTGGAAACTGTCATCAAAGCCCATGTGAAGAATTGACCTGCAAATGCCCACCTTGCTAGCTGCAACTATAAAAGGACATTGGGAACTAAACTCCTGGGTCTCACATCTGTCCAAGCTTCTCAGGGAAAGTTTGGGCCGCAGGATTGAGATCCCAGCCAACACTGGCCTGGAAACTGCCCTGCTAATTCTCATGGGGGAGAATTAGAACAAACTCTACACTTGGATTATTTGGTCTCTATTCCTATAAACTGGATTACTAACGACTGAAGCTGTGAAACAAGGACTTATCTTCTTTGGACTCTAAATCATTTGTATGTATGTGATTCACTTTGACCCTATAACATCTCTCATTTTGTTTCTTTTCTTTTTATATTAAACCTTTAGTTGTAGTTACTAAAGGATTGGCTGGCAGCGTGTTATTTTGGGTAAGATTCAAGCCTGTATTGTTCTGTGTAATGTGGCTGACCCCTTGGGGTCAGAAGAACCTATTTCTTTAACGGACCTAGTGGCTGTACTGGGGACCGGTGACTGGAATGCAGTAAAGGGAGCTGGCTATACTATACGGTGGCTTCTTGATATCCATTGTGGGGGATCAGAAGCATTGTTTGTGACTGGTTGGGGGAGTTTAACTCTAGGTAACCCACCAGTGCTGGGAGAATCTGCTCTCCTTTTTGCAGCTTGCCCTGATCTTTGCATATTCAGGTGGTTATCCCAGGAGGCCCGGGTCACACCACCTTCATTAAGACCATGTTTGTTGGAACAGCTCCATTCAAGCCACTGCGGCATAGTGCGCATGAAAGAAATTGCACGGAGCTATTTCTAGTGGCCGGGCTTAGACAGGGCCATTGAAGAAACAGCTAGAGCTTGTACCTCATGGCAGAGCGTCCGGAACACACCTCATTTGGCACCTCTTCACCCATGGGATTGGCCCGAAAGGCCATGGCAACGTATCTGTGTTGATTTTACTGGCCCATTTGAAGGATGTATGTTTTTAATTGCTGTGGATGCCCATTCAAAATGACCAGAAGCCTTGGTAATGCAGTCCAGTACTACGGAAGCCACTATTCAGACCCGGCGTGGCTTTTCTAGTTGTTACGGTCTTCCAGAACAGCTGGTGAGTGACAGTGGACCACAATTAATTTCTCAGGATTTTGAAACTTTTATGAAGGCCAATGGAATACATCACATCAGGTCAGCACCGTGTCATCCTTCTGCCAATGGACTTGCTGAAAGGTTTGTACAGACTATGAAGCAAGCTCTAAAATCAGCAAAGGGACATTCACCTCTTCATAAGCATCTGGACAACTTCTTGTTGCCCTACAGAAACACTCCACAGGCTACAACTAAGGCATCTCCAGCTTTTCTTATGATGGGACGGCAGTTGCACTCTTGCTTTGATTTGTTGAAACCACGAGACACACGGCAAATGGTTCAACGCCAACAGCAGGACCAGGTCAGCAGACATTCACCAAGAACAAAGGGCCACACCTTCAGTATTGGTCAGCCAGTTCTTGCACAAAAAATGTGCTTAAGGAGCTAAATGGGTCCCAGCAACGGTCATTGCCCAGACAGGACTTGTTTCCTACTCTGTCCAGACAGCGAGTGGCCTAGTTTGGCGACGGCATGTAGATCAGCTGCTTCTCCGTCATATCCACCCAGAAGATGCATCTCCAGCAGACATATCTGACTTCACCCTTACTGATGATAAAACATCAGAGCATAAAACTACTATTTCTGTCTCTCCTGCTCCAGCCACCCCTTCAACGCCTTCAGCCTTCCTGGACGAACCAGACACAACATCCTCTCTGGTTCCAGCTACTTCCCCAGTACCCGTGATCCCACCACTACCAATATCACCTCGTGGGGTGAACAAACCAGAAGTTCACCATATTCCACCTCGCAACAGAAGGCCTCCTAATCAGCTGGATCTTTAGCTAGTGGTGACCCCCTCTTCATGGGGCAGAATAATTCCCTGGGGCTTGGCCGGAGATGGGGCAGTCTACCCTCATCTCCTAGTTTAGCTCTTATTCTTTCTGGGAGGGGAGGGCTTTATTCTTGGGGAGGGGGGGTGTTCATTAGAGGGGGAGAAATATGTGCTGTTTTGGACTACCTAGGGTCATTGGGGTTGCCATAGTGATAAATGGGAGAGTCTTTTAGGTGCTAGGAAAACCTGTCTGTCTCCTCTCTCTCTCAGTTCACTTTCAATAAAGACTTCTTGTACAGCTCTGAATATGCTGTCCTCCTTCTTGGATTATAATCTCTCTTAAAACTCCACAGTGGGGACATAGCCCTTCTTGGCGGCCATCTTTCCACACCTCCCATGCTGCCCCTCTCCTTATTGAACTAGCAAGTCCTTTTCATGGACATGCTAGTTTGATTTGGGTTTCTAGTGGGGGCATATTAAGATGATTTAACTTAAATCGGTTTAGGGTTTTTTTACTTCAATTCTATTAGATCAATTTAAATTAAATGAAAAGAAATTTAGCAGTCCAAGTATACACATAGACTTAGAGAAATGGGAACTCTAAGTCAACTTAATAAAGTTGACATTAAGTCAACCTTGTTAAGGTGACTTAACTGAGTCCTCTAGTGTAGACATAGACCTGGACGCTAGCCTGTTTATTCAGGACAGGTCAAAAGAACTGAAGCATTTGTGGGATGACAGGGAAGTATTCTCCTAGGGTATGTCTGCACTTAGACGGTTAGCTCAAATTAACCGTATTGAATGAATCAGTTTGAACTAATCATGATTAGTTCCAATTAAGTTTATTTGATTTAACATGGCCACACTAGAGAACCTAATCTGAATGAGCATGTCCACACACAGGACTTGCAAGTTTGAATTAGGTGTGGTTAGCCATTGTATAGGGAAAATCAATCTGTGGCTAATTCAAACTAACAGTTAGTTTTCATTAACATGGATACATTGGGTTAATTTGAACTAATGAGTTTGAATTAAATGTCACTTTCAAAATAAACCAGATTTTATAACTTCAAAGTTAGCTTTCATCAATGGAAACTAAGGCATTCCTTAGTTCAAATTAATGAAAGCCAGTGTGGCCATGCCTTTATTTAATTTGAATTGATCCTCATCAATTCAAATTAATTTTTAAGTGTAGACATACCCTTATGGTTTGTGGCTTGTTAAAACATAGTTGAAAGTATTTGGGGATGGAAATGTGTGTGTCCATACACACGTGTATAGAATTCCCCCAGTATTTCCAGAAATGCCGTTTATCTGCCCAGAATGTTTTCAGAGTCTCCTTCCCATGTAGAGCTTTATCCAAAGCTCTGACACCAATAGATTCTTGAATCAAGTATCAAATCGGGGACCTGGAAGGCTAAAGAGGTACCTCATGATTAGAGCAATAGAACACATCAAGGTTAAGAGTGAAAGAAAACTTCACTTTTGATTAGATTGTATTATTTGCCCCACCACCCCATAGCTCAGGAGGCACTGGAGACTGTGGTCTTCATTTGTATAGCAGGAACATTTTGTGGTCAGCTTGCAAAGTTACCCATATTCCTGAGCATGTTGGTCAAATCATTTCCTGGGACTAGGCAACAGGAGTGCCAGGTTCATCTGACTTCTGAAAGCATATAGAAAGGACAGGCTGGACCTTACTGACAATATATCTTAATAGGAAAAATAGAGTCAAATAAGGCAAAAATCTCAAATGAATAAAAACAGAATCATAGAACCTCTCTCTCTCTCTCTCTCTCTCTCTCTCTCTCTCTCTCTAAAATTCCAACTTTGACTAATAAGAATATAGTAACAAGTATATGTGATCAGCAACCTGACCAAAATGAAGATGATAATAGTAAAATGATTCATTAGAGTAGAGAGACTACAAAACCTTAAAAATGTAGTTATGATGGGGGATTTCAACTGGCCTCATAGAGTATGTCTGCACTGAAGCCTTAAGTCAACTTTAGAAAGGTTAAGTTGACCTACAGAACACTACAGCCACATTGGGCTTTTATTAAGTCTACTTAAGCGCTTCATTAAGTTAACTTAATAACCCCACCTTTTAAGGTCAATTTAATACTTAAGTCAACCTTATTAAATTGACATAAGTCAGTATAGATAGTCCATAGCCCTTCAGTCAACGTAACTGACCCCCCAAGCCCCTCCCAGAATTCTTAGAAACACTCCTAAGTTGACCTTGCACCTCCCAGTGTGGACACAGGCAGTCAATGGAGGTTTCAATGTGGACGCTCTAAGTTGATTTAACAAAGTTGACTGTAAGTCAGCTTAAAGTCAACCTTGTTAAGGTGACTTAATAGAGTCCCCAATGTGAAGAATTGCTAAACTGCACTTCAGAGCATGATGCAGACATATAATTTCTAGACACCATCAATGACAGCTTCTTTAGGCAACTAGTCCAAAAAATCACAAAGGGAGAGGGAACTCCTGATTTTATCCAAGCAGAGCAAAAAACCAGCCCCAAAAGGTGAATGGAGCTGAAGTGCTCATTATAGTGATGATAATGCAATTAAAGTGAACATTCTTAGGATGGGGTGGAGAGCATAAAAAATAACCACTAGAGAAATATTTAATTAAAAATGGAAAAGCTTCCAAAATAATGTTAATTTGAAGAAAATTAGGAAGGTGAGTCACATGAGCAAAATACCTGCAAGTAGCATGTGAATTGTTTCAACTATTTAAGCAAGTAACATATTCAACAGACTCAATTTAAAAACATGAAAATAGAGGCTGAGATTAGAGAAGAAAATAGGAGGACCAGAGAAAGCTACCATGGCTAACCAGCAGAGTAACAGAGGTTATTAGCAGCAAAAAGGCATTCTTTAAAATTTGGAAATCAAATCCTTAAAAAGGAAAATAAGAGGAGAACAAACTCTGGGAAGAAAATTTTGAAAACATAAGGTGGCCACCCAAGAAAGGATTTGAGAAGCAACCTGCTAAAGATGCAAAAACTAACAGTAATTAAATACATCAGAAGTAGACAACCTATCAAACAGGCCCTGGGGAACTAGGTCACATAAAGGAGCACTGCAGGAAGACAAAAACAAACAAGGACTCTTGTGGCACAAGCCTCTTGTAGAAGGTAACTGAAGTGTCTGAATCAGTTTCCAGAGAAGACAATGAGCTATCTATGTCACAGCTATTCTTTTTGGGCGACAAATCTGAACTGTCCCAAACTGAGAAGAGGTTTTAGAATAAACTGATAAATTAAGCATAAGATGTCGCAAGGACCAGATACTATTCACTTAACAGTTCTGAAGGAATTCATGTGAAATTATAGAACCAGTGTCTATCGTATAAAACTATGAGAGACCTGGGGCACCTTAGAACCTGACACACTTCTTTGGGCATAAGTTTTGTAGGCTCTAACCCATGTCGTCAGATGAATGAAATGGAAACTACAGTTGAGAGGTGTAGATGCTCATGCCAGAGGGAGGAAGATAAGTGTAAGCAAAGTCAGTTAAGTTATGGTACATGTGGTGCATTCAAATCCATTGTCTAGAAGATGAGAATGTGTGAAAAGGGATAATTACTTTTTGTAATGTGCTAAATTTGAGAACTCTTCAATCTCCCTGGCCAGTGCGTAATAGGCTTGAAATTTGCCATACTTCAATAAAAAACTTCACAAACAGACTTCAGTGTGAAACTGCAGAGCTTGAGCTACTTTGCAAATTTGACACAATTAGACTGGATCTGAATATGGACTTGCAATGGTTAGTTATTTATAAATCTCTATTCACTTTACCCAAATGTTCTCCTGAGCCCCAAAGAATCAGTCACATTACCAGATCAATATTAGTTTGGATCTCACCCAATATACCACACTGCCAGCTAATCCCTTAGTAACTAAAACTACAGATTTAATTATAAAGGGAAAGAAACAAACAAACATGAGCAGATTTAAATAGTTAAAGCAATCAGATACATACAAATGACTTCAGAAATGATATGCAGATCAGATTCTGTGAAAGCAGGATTAAATCATGACTCTGGCTTTCTTTCCCATTACAACAGGAGATTTAACCTCACCCTCCTCTATATGCTGTTCCCCAGTGTTTGAATCTTAACATCTCCCCTCATTCGCTGTTACTGAATGATCTGATCCCATGTTTTACCTCCCTTGCATTTATTTTCATCCCATTCTGTAAGGGTATGTCTACACATATACTTAAATTTGACCTAATAAACATTAGGTCAAATTTAAAAATAGACACGGCTATACAGCATTCTGTGGGGATACGCTGGTGATTTCTCTCTAGACACTTATGGATCCATTTATTGTTTCTTATTTTCTGTCAATCTTCATATAAACTTGACTGGTTGTAACAATGTTTCCTATTGGTAATGTTGCCTCAGGCAATTTCTATTAACTTCTAATTAATTACTTTCCATTTGTAATAGTACCCCAATATTTGTAGCTTATCCCTGCCAATCTTTGTTTCATTTTGATTGCTTCACATTGGTGGTCTTATCTTGGCATTTGCAGCTTTGTCACATTGGTCCTGTCAATCTCCATTTGGTTTTAGTGGATTGCAATGGGTATTATCTTCCAGGCTGGTTGTGGCTGTTGGGGAGCAGCTCTTTCCCCTGAGCTATGCAGCCCCAGCCTGTACTACTATGAGAATTTGTCCCTATTTATCTTTAAGCTCTGGTTATATCACTACCTTTTCCCCAATTTCTGTAGCATTCCATACTCCATAGTGTAAGTGTAGAAACTCCATTTTCTAACCAATGTACCCCATCTTGTGTAAGACTGAATAGGCTATAAGATGTGGATGGAGGGTGGATGTGTGTGAGAACTAGCCCCAAGCTGCCAGCTTGTTCTGATCAAGTAGGTGTGAACCAGCCTCAAGCTGTCAGCTCGCCCAACTGAAGTGAGAAGCCCACCTTAACTGCTGAAGAGTGTGAACACACCCCTAAAAACAAAGGAATAAAGGATCCACCTCAGAAGCAGACACCCAAGAAAACAATCTGAGGGTCACATCCACAACTGCCTGGTGGCTAATGGTCCCAGAGCACCTGGAATCGTGTGACAAAGCTATAAATGTTGGGTTAGATCCCAAAGCAAAAGGGGGGAACTGTTCTGCATACCACCTGGAAAAAAGGAGCCTCCATGCACACCCGATGAAGACCCTGCTCCTCCTCATGCCCAGCTTCCCTGGCCAGGCAGCTGCCATGAACCCCAGCAACAGACACTAGCACAGACTCCAGCAGCAGCACCATCAGGACTGGTAATAACACAGCCTGCAGAACATTGTATGGTATGCTTGGGCGCATGAATGAGTGTGTGTTTGTGGGCATAGGGATAAGTTAGTTATCAACTTTCTCTTTATTTGTAATAAATATGACAATATTGACTTCTCCCCCTAAAAAGATCTCAGATACTCATTTGGCACAACATTTTGGCTGATCTGACATAAGGCTTCCCTTTGGTTGAATCAAGGAGAGGATGCTACAAAGTTACAAAACCTCATGTAACTTCAAAGCAATCATCAACTCTAACCCTCTAGTTCAAATTGATGCTGCATAGCTGCATGAATTTGAACTAAAGTCAGTTCGAATTCATTTGTGTTAACCTTCCTCCAGGGTGCATGGAAACCTGGAAGGAAGAACAGCCCTCTAGCACCTGGGGCAAGCAGCCCCAAAGGTGCCACCAAACTACCTGGGAGTGGTGAGTAGATGCCCACCTGGTGCAGGGGACAGGACCTCCATCCAGCAGGAGCTCCACTTACCAGGCTCAGGGAGGGATCTCAGCTGGGGGCTCCGGAGGGAAAGGGATCCCTCAGTGTGACTCTAGCCACCCTCCCCAGGTGCAGGGACTGGACCACTCCCCCACACCTGCCTGGACTCCGGCTGAGCCCAGCTTACGGGTGCGGGGACAGTTGAAGCCCCGCTCCCCCTGTGCCAGGAAGGGAACCATGCGCATGGCTGGAAGCCCTGCTCACTGCACATGGGAAAAGGAATCCCTCCATGGCTGGGAGCCCCACTGGTCATGCGCAGGGTATTGAACACTGCATGTGGATGAAAGCCCTGCTGGCTGCATGCTGGGATCCCTTCTCCCCTGCCCCCAGTGCACTGTGTGTATGGGGTGCGCACTGGCCCCAAGTAGTCCTGCCAGGGGAAAACATCCGCTGCCAGACTTCTGCCTCCTGAGCCCTGCTTGGGGGATAGCATCCCCTGCCCAGCTCTGTCTGCACCACGCCTAGAGCTGGGTAGGCTGGGCTTTTCCCTGTGCTGGGCTGCAGGGGCTGGAGACTGGCAGGGGGTTGGGTGGTGCCATGGCCATTGTAGGGGGCCATGTTGCCACACCTCCCACGGTGCCCCTGTTCCAGTTTGAACTAGCAAGTCCTGTCCATGGACGTGTGAGTTCAAATTGGTTTTCCTAGTGTGGTCCTGTTAGTTCAAATTGAC
Organism: Podocnemis expansa; assembly: GCA_007922195.1. Lineage (NCBI taxonomy): Eukaryota > Metazoa > Chordata > Testudines > Podocnemididae > Podocnemis > Podocnemis expansa. The sequence continues at coordinate 420,447 of ML682330.1, forward strand.
TGAATATGAACTAATCATTATTAGTTCTACTTGATTAGTTCAAATTCAGTCAATTTGAACTAACATTCTGAGTGTAGACATAGCTAAGTTCCCCCATCTTCAAAACATCTGACAAAGTGGGATTTTCTCCCACAAAAGCTCATGTGTTAAATGAATCTGCTAGTCTTTAAGTGCCACAGGACCCCTTGTTTCTTTTGCAGTCCATATATATCAGATTCTCAGCAGTACTGGGAAGTCTGCTGGTTTGCCTTGTCCTACCGGATCATATCCAGTAGCTGGATGGATCTGTCAGTCCTTTTTTCAAAGCTTCAGATGCAGAGAAGTTGATACAGGGAGAAGAAATGAGAATGAAGACAAGATGGAGATGATGATGCAGCATTTTATAGTCTCTGCCATGTGCCTTCTTCCAGATAAAAACTCATACTACCAAACATGGGCAGGGATTGCAGTTCCTGTGACCACAGGTGTGACTCATAAGCACAGCCCCTCTTGGGCTCATTGCAGGAGCATCGCTGCCCTGAGGAAGGACCCGGGGCATGGGCCCAGCCCCAGCCCACTGATTGCAGGCCATGCCCCTGGCCCCAATTCTGTGGTCAGGTCCCACTTGGCTGCGGGCACCTCCTGCCACATCCCGGCCCAAGATCCCTGGTTGGGGATAGGGCAGAAAGCGGCAGCTGTGGCCACGGGCTGCCCAGCCTAAGACGGGGCCACAAGTGGCCACCGAAATCGTGGGCAGCCGGGGCCTGGATCTCTGGCTGGAGACCGGTAGAGGTAGGGGCTGTGCCAGGACTCAGGGCACTGGTGCTGGGACTTGGGGCATGAGCCCTGTGTGCCAGGCACCAGCGACGTCCCCGGCTCATTGTGGAAATTGACAATAGAATTTGCAATTACTTTGACAAAGGGATCTTCAGTGACCACAACCTAAATAGAGAGGGATTCAGTGGGGGAAGGTAAAAACATCCATTATTGGGGCAGCAGGCTTCTGCATGTATTTTTAACATCTCATAATAAGCAGCCAGAGAACTGAAGCTAGAAAGGAAACTGTTCCAATAATGTGACTGCTAGACTTGGTCTTGAGTTTAGTTCTGTTGTGGGGCCAGTGACATTTTTTTCCAAGGTATTTTGGCATTGAAGATGCAGAGAGGTTTCTGAAGGGATTTGCCAGTTGGTTATTAGGCAACTGATCTGGTTACATGATTTTGAAAATCAAACCAGGCACCTATCTGCATCGTTTGGTTTCCACCTGTCTTTGCAAATATGGCTGCCAGCATTAAGCCCCCTTTATGCCATCTTAATCAACTTCACAGAATTCTCGTGGGGTAGGAAATTCTGGAGTGGTAGAGCTCACCTCAGAAATGTTATTTCATTTCCCTTACTAACCTCATGCCAGGGAAATCCCGGTGGGGTGGCTGGAGGAAAGCAGTATACAAGCTCTTGTTTTGATTTGCCTCTTTTCACACTCATTATTATTCCTTTATGTTTGTGCAGATAGCTGTGGATTGTGATTTTCTAGTCTGTGTTGAGTCATGTAATGAAGAAACAAGAGCTATTTCAGGCAGAAGCAGTCTATTAAGTGTTTAGGATAATCCCATCAGGGAACAGAAGTCAGACTTTATGACTTAGGTGATCAACACAAATCTTAAACAGCCAATTCTAATACTGAATAACTGAAATTATAATCAAAGTGTATGAAGAATTCACAGGATGAAATTTGCATGCACAAACTATTCATGAAACAATTTTGAATAGTAATCAACCTCGGAAAATTCTGATCTAGTTGTGACAACTTTACAAACAGAAATGAGGACAAACTTTTCTGAATTGTCTGAAAAATATAATTCACTCAGCCTCAGTTACAAGAAGACCTGCAAAACTGTTATGTTAATAAACTGAGGCATCTGTATCTAACTGCCACTGTGGGCATGAGTGTGTCACACGCATGATCTTATGGAGAGCTAGTTCAGTCCATGTGCCTGAAAGGCAGAGATGGTTCTGGTGCCAAGTCCATTTTGCACCCAGACTCTAAAACATTTCTAGTGCCCCGTTTCAGAAGGTGTTGGATGGTGCGGGTCATCATCCCCAGGGACTGATCAGATATGTCACAATGCCTTCTTACTGGCTGGTCACATCAAACTCCCTGGCTCAGAATAATTTCTTTCTTAGGCTGTCTATTGTGATACAACCTGATAGTGGTTGCTGCTGAGTTTTCTCTGAAATCCCTGAATATTCATGGCTTCACCAAATCCAAAAAATGTCCAGATCCAAAAACATCATCCAGGACTCTTTTAGCCCAAAACCACAGACAAGCTCTTAATGAGTAGCTTGCCTAGCCAAGATGAATCTCACAGTCTGTGGACTCGTGCCAGCTCCAGTGGGGCCTTTGTATCACTGTTAGCAATTATATCAAATAAAATGTTTTCTCTGTTTTATGCCAACTGCTTAGCACAATGGACAGGTCAAACTCTAAGTAAAAATTCCTTATTTGGAGTGAATCAGACTAGCTCCCCTGAAACCAGTACAGCCATGCTGAAAATACCAGGGAAACTGCCAGCTAGGAAGCTAATGTGATAATACACAATTTGCAAGGAACATTTTATGAGACTTTCTCTCCATAAATGTGAGGTATCAGGCCCTGACTCTGCTTTTATTCCCACTGCCTTTTCTCTGGGATCTGCATAACCCCCTGTCAGTCACTGCAGTGTCTCATTCATCAGGCTAATATAGACTTCAGCCTTATTCACAACATACTGAAAGGATTCGCAAGAGCCTCTCAGTACAAGGACAGCTCTTTCCTTTTCATTGTCAGCTGCTTCCAGACAGAGCTGGCCCAACCATATAGGTGAACTAAGCAGTTGCTTATGGTGCCAGGATTTAAGGGGCACAAAAGCAGATGGAAGTGAATTTTTTCTCTATTTAAAAAAAAATACGTATATGTTATCATCTCTTATAACGGGGGGGGGGGGGCAAAGTCACAGTTTGCCTAGGGCACCAAAGTCCCTTGTGCTGGCCATGCTTCCAGGGTGGTCCTGGGAAGCTACCTTGGGGACAGTTGAAGGAACTTTTCACAAAGCCAATGTAGTAAGTCACAGAGTGAAAAATATCTACCTGCATTATGATTTGGGATCAGCGGGGTCAGCGTGTTGCTCTTAGAGAATTGAGATGGAGCTGGCGGAAAGCTTTCTACCCTGTCAATTAGGTTGTTGTCAATTAGTCCATTTCCCCTCTGCCTTAGACCAGCAGGGAAGGTGTTCACTGCAGCTCGTGCTGTGATTGCCACGGCCATCTCATTACAACCTAATAGCAGGTTGGACTCTGGCAGAGCCAGGAGCAGGGAGCACTTCATGGCTATGGCTATACTACAGGACTTTATGAAGCTGGCTTAATAAGGTCTACTTTAAGATGGTTTAAGGTAGACCTCATTAAGCTGGCTTACAGCATCCACACACAAAATGCCAGGAGTCTGCCCACATCCACACTGGGAGATGCGAGGTCACCCTAAGAAGGGTGCATTGTGGGTAGCTGGCCCACAGTGCATGACAACAGAAGTGCCTCTCTCTCTCGGCTACTCCTTTATTATAGCAAGTGAGTGACCGCACCACCCTCCATACTGTGTGTGGCAACAGGGAGCCCAAGGAGGTCAGGGAGGCTGACGTGCCCAGCAATGTGCCAGCACAGTCTCCACGGATTGCCCAGACTCTTCCAGCTCTGGACCAGGTGCTGCAGGGCAACCACCAGTGCAGGGGCAGGATGCAGCATTTGTTAAGATTCAAACACAGGGCAACAGCACATAGAGAAAGATGGAGTCAAATCACCTGTTGTCATGGGAATAGAATCCATAGTAACAATTTAATCCTGCTTTCACACAATCTAATCTAGGCTAAAAGAACTAGTAACTGACAGCAGACACACAGGGGTTCAGCCACCCAAGGGCCTGGGTGGGAAGGGCTGTATTCTGATACGAGAAACAGCAGAAGATCTCACCCTCCTCTACGTCTCACAAACAAGTAGATGCTGGTTTTGTTTGTTTGTTTTAATCAATCAAATCAAATCATAGGGCTGGAAAGGACCTCATAAGATCATTGAGTCCAACCCCCTGGGAATTGAACCCAGGACCTTCTGCATATTAAGCAGAGGTGCTAGCCTTTGTTTTAATCAAGCACAAAGCAGCTCTTATAATTGGCATATTAAAAGAACAGTTAAAACTGCTCTGGTCCTCTTTGCCTCTCCCACACCATTCGCAGGGGTTCTTTGGGGGGACAGGAACCCACAGGTTGTTAAGAGGCATCAGCCAGCTGGTTGCACATCCCTTTTCATGGCCAATGCCCCGGCTGATTGGAAGTTGTTTAGAAACAGGAGACATTGATTCAGCACCCTTACACCGCTGTGTGTGTGCAAGGAAGCTAAACCCAGCCGTGGGGGTGAATTGTTTCAGGGCTGCAAAACCTCCCTCATGAGAATGGTGAGAGGCTCCAAGGGTGCTCCAAATAGATCAGACTCCCCATTACACTGAATCCTGTCCCTACAGATCCTTAGCATAAACCTTGGTTCACAGCTAGAAGACAATGTTGCTTCCCTACACATGGGGTTTTCCTTCTTAATTGCTTTGTAAAGAGACAGCATTGACCCCAACCTTGGTTACCTGGAAGTAAAAATAATCCATGGTGGCTCTCTGGTGTGTTTGTGCTGAAACATCCCAGAGCTGGGGAAAAAGGTGTCTGCTTTAGTCAGGGGGAAATCTCACAGCTAAAGGAGAACAGTTAATGAGACTGGTGTTGCAAAGCAGAGTGCGGCAGTCTGCTCTGTGCCGAGATCCCTGCTGCGTCCCTTTTTTTCCCAGCCCCAGTCCTTGTCATGTCCCTTTTCTCCCCAGCCTGAATCACTGCTATGTCTCTCTTTTCATCCCGAGCCCTGATCTCCACCACATCTCCCTTTTCCTCCCAGCCTGGATCCCTGCTGTGTCCCTTCTCTCCAGCCCCTATTCCCCATGTTTCAAAAGGCTAGGAGGCCAATTAAATTGACTTAAGCCTACTCCTAGTCTACACTGGCTCTTGTCGACTTAACACCGTCTCAGTGTGGCCAGGGCTTTGTCTATGTCTACTTAAGGGGCTTTAAATCAACTTAAACCTGTAGTGTAGACATAGCCCATAAGCTGCACAGTGGAGTCCAGCTGCTCCATGAGGTTGCTTCTTCTCATCAGCACAGAGGTGAGGTAGCCACTGATGCTGCCAAATATCCCCGTGCTGTCTGCATGGACCTTTCTGACAATGACACTTTTCTCCTGCAGAGTGGTGTGGAACAAGGTGATTTTATCATACAGAAGGTGGCCAATGTTCTTCTGTACATGCCTGTGTGTCAGCTTTAAAGTGGCATGGATCTGCTGCACTTTATGAGGAAAATGAAGTTCTGATGGATACTAAGGTCCTTCACCCGGATGGAAGCGAAGTTTGTGTTCAGGTGCTGATTAACGATATTGATCACTGCTCTGGGGGCAGAGAAGTATCTCTGTGTAATTGTACAGGGACTGGCTGGCCCAGATCAGCCTCTTCCTCTCTCTCTATCCGAAGGAAAAGGGACATTTCTGGAAAAGAGCTGTGAAGCTGGAAAACAAACCAGAAACTCAGATAAGGAATATTAAACATACTCAGGCCCTGTTACATCTCTCACTTTCCCTCATGCTAATGGAGACCTCCAAAGTGAGAGAGATCTCAGTCACCTTTGGTTTGTTATTGTGAAGGTCGGTGAGCAGGACACTTAAACTTCCATGTTCAGGTGCATGTAAGAGAGTCTCAGTAAGTCAAGAACTTCAAGAAACACAGATCAATTTCTGTTTGGCTCATATCTACTTTGTCAGAACAAGTAGCCAGTCCATGCTGACCTGCAGAAAATGTACAAAACACTGTATTTTCTTCAACAATTTACTCAGGGAACCTGAAACATCTGGATGAGTAAGATTCTGTGGAACCATTGTCACTCAGCCATTGATGGAATGTCCTGCTTGGTCTTGTTACTAATAAGCATCCTGTTAATTATCTATTTGAAATCCCTTCTAGGGAGACTGTTGTGAAATCCAGAAAGAGAATAAGAACACTGCTATCAAAGCAACCCAAGTGGATCACTTGAATGCGCTATCTGTCTAGATCAAGAAACAAGTCATTGCAACAGTTAAGTGAGCTGGAAAACAAATTTTCATGCCAGCTTCTGCTAATATGTAGCAAAATGACTTCTATCCAAGTATCCCACCCACAAATGACAGCATGGTACCAGAGTTAAAATCCTCTGAATATCTAAAATCTAAGTACTTGTCACTACTACAGAGTCTTTCTAGGAATAGCTATATCGATATAGCGAAGGCTGTAAGAAAGCTCTATTTCTTCATTCAAAAGTTGTGGCCAGGGCTGGATCATTGCAGGGAGGTTATGGGCTTAAACCGTTTACCCCATCCCAACAAAGGGCCCAGCACCTAAAATCCCAATAATTTGGAACCTATCTGGATTGGCCCATGCAAAATAGGAGTGCTGAGAGCACTTCCACCCTGCCAGGTCTGGGAGGGTGGGGGGCAGGGCCCCGGAGCTGGAGGCCAGGCTCTGCCCTCCATCCTGCTCCTTGGGGCAGGGCCAACTGGCTAGCAGTGAACCTGCCGCCACTAGAGTGCTGCCTTCCGTGGCTTGTGGCACTGGGAGGCTGTGTTGGAGGTCCCCATGATGCGCACAAGCCACCTTGTCCTGGGGATGCTGGCCAGAGCAAGGCTCAGGCAGAAGTACCCTCTGACCCCAGGACTCCCAGGCAACTTTGTTGAAGGACATCAATCGGCCACCCCAGGTAGGTGTTGTGCACCAGGATCCAGAAACCCATCATCTCCTGCCTCTTCTTGGTTAATTTCCAAAGGGATAGCCGTGTTAGTTTAGTCCAAGAAAAAAGGGGAAAAACAAAAACAAGAAACAAGAACAACCAAGGAGTTGTGTAGCACTTTAAGACTAACAGATTTATTTTTCACATGAGCTTTCATAGGAGAAAATCCCACTTTGTCAAATGCTTTGAAGATGGGTGAACTTACAGAAGGGAATGAAAATAAATGCAAGGGGGTGTAAAACATACAGCTGAACTCAAATTAATATGCAAACTAAATTCTGTGACAGCTGGATTGAATCAAGGCTACTACTTTTCCCATTACAAAAAGTAATTTGACTTCAGGCTTCCCATGGTTTGAACCTAACAACTGCTCTGATTTGCTGTTACTGTATGACCGTGTAGGCATCTGGCACGGCCGGCGGGTCGCGAGGGTGCCTCCTACAGGCCGGAATGGGGAATTAGCTGGGGTGCGCCCTCCCCCCCGACCGGCCAAATGTCTCTGGAGAACCCCACGAAGTCTGGAGCCCCGGCCCCCGGGCGGGGCGGGGCGGGGCGGGCCAC